>JAULBW010000808.1:0-29581 GCA_032358265.1 Vaucheria bursata | reverse complement strand
CTTCTATCAACACAAGTCAGTAAATGTAATGTACATGTTTCATTCTTGTTCATTGTATTTTGCATTCCTGACAGAATGAGTTTCTGTATCTGCAGCTTTCTTACATTCATTAATAATGCATATATATTTGTCAGGAATAAATGTCCTAAACTATTAATTCCATTTATAGCTGTGGTACAAGATTCAAGAAGATTTATACAATTACAAGATTCAAGAAGATTTGTACAATTATAAGATTCAAGGAGACTTGCACATTCGGAATATTTGAGCTGCATTCTAATGTACCACAGGAGGTTACGGGGTTTGTTGAACAGTACTGCAGGGCTGCATGTGTTTTTGTTGTGTTGATAGAGTGTCCTCACTTCTATCAATGCAATTAGTAAATGTAGTGCTTCTAAACTAATTTTTGTCCGTTTTCTCTAGTGTTTTTTTCATTGCATTCCTAATAACTTTCGAAATATTTTTTCTTTCTTGCTTGCTTGATTTCTATCAAATTTATCATTTTCAATTGAATGAAAATTCTAAAACTAGATAAAAGCACGAATACGTTTATAAAGTTTGAAAAATTAAAAAATCAACTGTTTTATCAAAAATTAAGAGCATTGGAATCAAAAGTAATATTTTAGATTTTCTTAAATTTCCTACAATTTTTAGGATCTGCCTCAAAAATTTAATCTGCTTGAGGCATAAAATGTATAATTCCACCATATCTGAATTGCTCGTGAACGTCAACATTGCGCACAAAGGATCCTTATACTTCAGCTCAAAACAATCTGATGTCCTATGGAGGTTAAGAAACAGATTCTTTTCACCTGCCAGATCTGCTGCTTTGTCATGAAAGAATGTGGTAACGCTGGCAAACTGATTGAGTGTATCTCAATGAAGTTGTTTTTGACTGTATAATTTAACTCTCCTATAATCACTAAAAATTAATACAATATGATTCATAGTTTTCTACTATCACTTTTTATGGTAAATTGAAAATTCTATCATTTGAATACCCTGTACGATCCGACAATACATACATCCTATAATGCCAACCACTCAGTCACTTCGTGTACAGCGTGGACGGGAGCCTTAACATTCACAGCCGATATAGCATAATAATTTTATTGAGTCAAACCTTGGCGGCGTCCATCAATCAATTTCATTAAGGATTGTTCTCCTAATTTCTGCGATGTATTTTTTTCCTTTTGATTTATTTATTTACCGACTTATTTCAATAAAGCTAATCATATTAAATGTCTAATCAATTGGTGTCCAATATATAAATATACTTGGACACGGATTAAACTAATACCAACCATTGAACTATCGATAGAAATACAAAGCATGCATAGATATAATACTTGGAACAAGCTGCAGTGCTTATAAAAACCCTTTCATTTTTAAATTGTTCACACAAAAGAGACTCTACGCAGCAGATTCGAACTCATATAGCCGTTTCAAATTACTGGACTAGCAATTAAGGAAATGCCAACATTGGGGTAGAACTAGACATCCAGCAGAGACTGAAACCCATCTTCAATCTCCTCACAGATATCATTATATTCCTTATCCATGTCTTCACGAGAAGTTTTGGGGTCCATGAATTTGCCATCCACCACCTTAGACAGCAGAGGCTGAAGGGTAGTTTTTATATGTGCCCAAGTAATTCTAGCTTCTGGAGGAGAATCCGCAATAGCTTTTTGAGCACAGTTATAAAACGTAATGATCGTCTTCAACATGCCGAGTGATTTGTACAGTGGGCAAGTATAATCGTAGTCCGTAAATGCATTCTGCTGTAAGAAATCCTCGCGAATAACACGTGCAATTTCCATAATCACCTTTTGATCTTCGGAGAGAGAGTCACGACCAACGAGTTGCACAATTTCACTGAGACTGTCTTCTTGTTGAAGAATTTCACGAACGCGGTTACGCAGAGCGCCATAGTCAGGGTTGTAGTCATTGAAAAAGGGCTCCAACACACGCATATACTTCGTATACGAAATGAGCCAGTTTACAGAAGGAAAATGCTTTCGTTGAGCCAACTTCTTGTCAAGACCCCAAAACACCTGTACAATGGACAATGTGGCAGCTGTAACGGGGTCAGAAAAATCGCCACCAGGGGGCGAAACTGCCCCGACGACAGTTACTGTACCCTCGCGCCCAGGGCTGCCCAAACAACTCACTCGGCCAGCGCGCTCGTAGAATGCAGCAAGACGTGCCCCGAGATAGGCAGGGTAACCTGAATCGGCAGGCATTTCTCCTAAACGACCAGAGATTTCACGAAGAGCCTCAGCCCATCGCGAAGTACTATCTGCCATCATACTTACATTCATGCCCATATCACGGAAGTACTCGGCAAGGGTGACCCCAGTGTAGATTGAAGCTTCACGGGCAGCGACAGGCATATTGGAGGTGTTCGCGACTAAACAAGTTCGTTTCATGATACCAACTTCCTTTCCATTGATGGTGGTGGTAAGCTCAGGAAAATCTGCCAATACTTCAGCCATTTCATTTCCTCTTTCTCCGCAACCGACGTACACAATAGCATCGGAGTTGGAGAATTTAGAAAGGGACTGGGAAATAACAGTTTTCCCGCAGCCAAAAGCCCCGGGAACAGCACAAGTACCCCCTAAAACAGAGGGGAAGATTGTATCAACAACACGGAGACCGGTTGTCAAGGCTGCATTACCAGGGAGTTTCTCGAGAACTGGACGGGGCTTACGTACAGGCCAAAAGTGTGCTAACTTAAGCTCGTAAGTCTTTCCAGTGGATTCATTCTCAACTTCGAGGACAGTATCTCTAACATTGTAACTATCTTTGCCATCGGTTCCATCACCGTACACTTTTACTACGGTACCGTAAATATTAGGTGGGCACATGATCTTGTGGCTACTGATAATTTCATTTTCGTACACAGTACCAAAGATGTCGCCCCCAGTGATTGGCTGTCCTTCACGAAAGCTGCATGGAGTGAATTGCCACAATTTCTCTTGGTCAAGGCAAGGAATATCAACACCGCGTGGAACGAAAACGCTATTCTCGCGCTTAGCAATAGCTTCGAGAGGACGCTGAATTCCGTCAAAGATACTTCCCATGATACCAGGACCGAGCTCCACAGATAGAGGTTGACGCTTACGAAGTACTGGATCACCCACAGTTAAGCCACTGGTGTCTTCGTACACTTGAATTGAAGCAGTATCACCTTCAAGACGAATAATTTCACCTACAAGCTTTTGGTGACCAACACGCACGAGCTCATACATTGCAGCTCCAGACATTTTTTCGGCAATAACAACTGCATTGCGATTCATATTTACGTGAGAATGCACGAGAATGAATTAAATCATGAGGTGTTGAAATGAAAGCAAAAAATATTTAATACTTTCACATCATTATGAAAAACAACAGAAAAATTCGACCCTGGAAATAAATCTAATTGAAGAAACAAATATGATTGATTATGTTCGTGGAGGTACATAAAGTGTAGAAATAATAGCGATACATAATGAATCATTGCAAATTCAGCGATACTTACGAGGTCCAGAAACTCGTAGAACATATCCGTAATCCGACTCTTTCACGCCATCGTCGACTACAAAGCTCGACATTTCTTAGTCTCAGTATAAATGATAAATTAATACTATGAGCTCAATGGTAAATAACCCAATCTAGTCTCTCTCCCAAGCAATGCCGTACACAATCGAACTATTTCTTGAAATCTTACCTTAAGAAATTTGGAAATGCATTCAATCTCGAACCGAATTGAAATTCGGTATAAATCTTAGTCGGATACAATCGAACATGACGTGTTCATTTTGATCAAACCGAAACTATGGAAGCGATTTATTTCAACTTCTATCGAGTACATCTGCTTAATATTCATTATCCTGATAACACTATTTTTCAATGTTGTAAGAAATAAAAACATCATGTTCAGATGCGCCGCTGGCTTAGTAATTGTGCTTCACTATTTCGTGGGTGCTTTCAGTCCCTCAATACTTCTACGCCGCGATGCGCAGATCGTATCCTTACCGAAAAAGGAATTTTTGAGCGTGGAGTTGGATGCACATAGACATGACATTAGAATGCCTAGTTCGGAACCTCAGGTTTTCCTTAATTCAATGCATACTATATGAGATTATTTTATATTCTAGCATCCATATTTTTTAATTTGATCGATTCTCTTTTATTTTTTATGTTAACTTATGCTGATTTGGTACATTACATAACAAGTATAAAAAGTGTATTTTTCAAGCCTTTACGGATTGAACGTTACAAATTCGTAAAATATCATAAAATTATTGTCTAGAATTTTATTGAAAGCTTCAAATAGGAAAAAAATTAATTATTTTAATATCTTACGGTAATTCAGCCCATCGATAGCTGAATGAAACTTACACAATGAGAGCATAAAAGGATGACAAATCATAAAAAGTTCATAGCTAGTACAGATAATATCCAGCTTAAGATTTTTTTAACCATAAAATGAAACTATAAATTCATTTTATTTTCATCAAATTTCTTACCAGTACCAAGTCCAACATGTTATTTCGTAAAAATATGCTATTTGTGTTCGATAAATGCCCAAACATCATGCATATAATGGATCTTCTTTGGATTTAATACTACTCTGAAGAACAGTAAACTTCGGATATGACGAATCTGTCTGGAGCACATAATTAATTCGTTGTATTCAATTATCTAAAGCTGAACTTGGCACTTTATGACGCTTCCATACATTTGTTGTAAGTGGAAATTCATTTAATGAAATTAGTTGTATTGGAAATTATCTGTAGATCTAATTCAACATCAATTTTATTTTATAAGTTTAGAAAATCATAAAAAATGATTTTGTATTTGGAGAATAATGTGCAGTAAGATAGCAGCCTGATGCAATATGTATCGAGCAGTTGATATCTAAAACTTCACTTTAATTGCTTCTAAACTAATTTATTTACTGAAAAATTGTAAAATATAGCCAAAAAATCAATCCAGTAAATATGTTAAAATAGGGCATGAATTTTGCTGTATGATTAAATTATGAAGAAAATTTTTTCAAATCTTTCACTTCATTTTCCCTTTTTCCGGAAGGTTCCTTACAAACCACGAGGAGCTCAAGAAGCGTCATGGATCGGTGTCAATCAGCGCCTCCAAAAATCTCGAATTCTCATGGTTGGAAAGTTCATTGATGATGAATATGCAAATCAGCTCATTGCTACGCTCCTCTATCTCGAAAGAGAAGACAGACGAAAGCCCGTATCACTGTACTTCAACAGTCCTGGGGCTAATTTGCGACCAGCTATGGCTGTCTATGATACCCTAAGACATATGGCTTTTCCCACTTCTACGCTAAACTTGGGTCTTGCAACTGGAATGATTAGTTTTCTGTGTGCGGCTGGAGTGAAAGGAAAGAGATTTGCACTTCCTAACGCTCGATTTTTGATGCAACGTACCGGCATGGAAGATGCTTTTCGAGGCCAGGCTTCAGACATCGGTATTGAGGTCTGTACAAAATAATTTTGAACTCATATAGAGTATATGCTTCACTAGTCTGTCTTGTTAGAATACTGTCCAATGTGTGACCTGTTAGCTGTTTTAGAATACTCTACAAACTGTTGAGCCAACTACTGGGTTTGCACTGACTGGTATAAAATAATCATTCAATTTTTTAATTTATTTTATCTCTCATTTATCTTTCCTCTCTCGTTGTTTCTTACACGTAGTCCATGTTGTTTAATTAGTATTAAGGTAATCAATCGTTATTTCCTCTGCCTCAATATTTCACGAGTGTTTCTTGAAACAATGTTCCAAACGGAAAGAAAGATTTGAGCCAATAGAAAAATATTCAAAGATAAATTTCAACATGTCTAAATTGTGCGGAAGAAAAGTGTTCTTAGAGAAAATAGGCAAATTTTTCTTTAACGAAAAGTCGCAATAATATAGAAAATAAATGCTGATAAAGTTGTTCGTACGTACGCATGAATCTAAAGTGTGGAGGCCTGCACAAAATTATCATGTGCTTTTTGCCTTATTTTCGCTATATTGTGAAAAAAATTTCTACAGGAAAACAGGCAACTTTTTTCCCAATGAAAGGTCACAATAATAAAAATAATTTGATTTATATTTTTTATAAGGTTCACGTAATAGACCCAGTATGACCTTTGATGACACTGCTATAAGACACATTCATACAATTTTTTTATTGAGTTGTTACATTGATTTCTGTCACTATAGAAATTCGTTTAATTAAACAAATGGTACATTTAAAACGAGAATTTTTCAGAGTATTACTTATTCTTTTTACCTATCAAATTGCATAGTTCGTATTTCATGAAAAACCTTTAAAAATTCCGTTATCGTTCTGTTACCTAATTATCTAAATGTCAAGGACACCTACTTATGTACAAATTTTTCAATAATAATAAATAGTATTAATACTATCTGAAAGTGAAGTTTTCAAATTTAGAAAAGCATATTTCATCAAAGAGGTTAAATAGATGAAAAATAATTATTCTTAGAAAACTATTTTTCCATGCATTTTAATTTGGGTTTTGCCTTTTTGAAGATTTTATGATTGGTATAGGTAGATTTTTAAATTTTTAATTTTTTCAATGAATTTGTTCTTTGCGAAAGGTTAATCAAATGGTTAAGAAGAATAGGAGAATGGAAGAAGAATTAAGCATTATTACTGGCCATACAAGGGAAAAAATTCATGCCGATTTTCAGCGAGATTTTTATCTCTCTTCTTCGGAAGCCGTTCAGTACGGTATTATCGATAAGGTAAGTTACGTTTTGCAGTTAATTGCTAGTAATATCTTCATTTTTATTGAAGTTTTATGATCAGTTTTTCGGTTTCATGATCAGTATTTTGGTGTCTTATATGTTCAAATTGATATTCGGACAAGGTTTAGTTTTAGAGTGCTAGTATTTTTCTGTCTCTAATGTCCAAAATTATATCACAAGATTTATATGCATATATTATTTTGAATTGTAATGCAAAAACTGTTTGTTTGTTAATTAGGTTGTACTACCGAGAGACAAGAATAGACAGGTATCTACGTATATGCTTACATACCCCCTCATAGTTTTAGTAGCCTGTCTACCATTATGTCTATTCTTTTTATTATGCATGATTTTGTGAAAAAATAAATGCACAGTAAGAACAGTGTTGACACATCCTTTAAAAATCTATGGTTCTAATGTAGTCTTTTAATATGATGGAATATCATAAGATCCTATGACTATCTGCCAGTACCAATATGGTCTTTGTGTTCTCTGGGCAACAACAACCTGCTATATTGATTGACGAAACTTACTGTTTTGGGCAACAATTATCTGATTTGTTGGGTATTTCATTTTCCAAATAGAGAATAAAAAAAGAGACTTACTGAAAGCATTTCGGAGGTTACTAAAATATTTGCAACAACCAAAAGGTATTGAAATTCTGGTTAGAAGAAAGTAAAGGCAAACAAATATAGCTCTGCCATGAACATTTAATTGAGTTCCGAGTATGAAATGGTAATCAAGATCGTTCTAGTGTCTGGTTTGCCATGCTGCTAAAGATAATTCAATTCTTCTTCGATTGAAAGTTCAAATTCTCACCCTACCAGTTGATACAGTAAGTGTTGAGCCTGCATTTTTGTGATAATGAGAATTAGTAACGAGCACAGTCGACAATGAATGGTTTCTGATCTGTTGGTTCTGTGCAGGAAAATGGATACGGCAAAATCGCTTTCAAATAAACATATCATTGAAAAGTAGCTAAGCTCAGATATCCCAGCAATTTCATTTCTACAGGATAAAGTTTTTATTTCTGATTATACGCATTGCACTTTATATAGTACATAGGATCAATGGCAGTGCTATGAATTTTTCTAGGGGAGGAAGAGTCAGAATTCAGCCCCCCCCCCCCCCCGAGAAAAACTCATGGCTTTGCCCCTGCATATATACATATGTAACTTATTTTATTTGCTACTTTTACATTGCTTGCTAATAATTCTGAAATGATCTTGCCTTTGATTACTTATTTTGCATGATAGGGCGGGGATTCTGCAAGAGACCCCCAGTTCGGTATGTTTGGGGGGGAAGCACAGCGATACGGGGGTCAGACAGGGGCTGGTTGGGGTGGGGGACCTAATGTAGATTCCGCACCACCCCCTTCTTCTGTGTAATATTTAGTGACAGAAAAGTACAATTCAAATATTCTTTTACTTAGTATTATTGCAATGTTACTTAAATCTAACTAACCTACTTCGAACCCTATTCGAGTACTCCACATAATCTGATAGCTGACTTATATATCAGTTATCATATATTTATGCATTTTGGTTAATGAAGCATTTAATTCTGATTATATAATTTTGAAAAGGTATTGTGCCTTTTCACTGGGAATAAATATAAAAAGTACCCATATATTTAATGAAAAGATGAGATATGAAAGATCACAATATGCCACAACAAACATTTTCATCATCATATTTTAGCCACATGAAGCGTAATTTCTACAAATTGAAATAAATTAACCTTTCGAATCCTGCATAGTACATTTGGGGAAAAAATCTCACTGGTTTCATGGTGGTCCATTATGATTTTAAATTTTTGCCATACATATTGTAAAGATCTTTGGTAGTAAGAATCTTGATGTTTCCAAAGCATGCAAGTAGTGATTGGCTAAAACTAGCTTTAATATAAATCAGATTATTCTGATAAATATTTCATCATTTTCTAGATTGCAATAGTTTAGGTAAAATTCCTCCTGAATTACACTAGACTTCAAATATTTTTTCTTCAATCCTTTTTGAAATGAATAGCTATTTTTCTAGGCATGTTCATAAAAACTATAGATTCTTTAACTATTATACCATTGCAGAGCAGTTGATTCACATGTATCATAGATGGGGCCATTTCAAGTTTTCCGTGTTATTTTAAACACCATTTGTACATTTATTTTTTTCATTTATTTTCAGATTTTATATTAGGTTCATACTGACCTTTTTTTAGAAAAAATTGTCGTGGATAACTGCATCATCGCGATTAGTCATAGATGCTGATACACGCTGATACATGCAAAGCAGCATCAAATCCATTAGCAAAATACCTCAAAAATATGTATAGATGGAACTGGCTCATAGAAGAAAGTATTTCTCAAGCCAAGTTTTATACAGTCCACTTTACACACATTGCGGTGAATCAGCAAGTGATTCTTTTCAACTCAGTTCAAGCCGTCCATTCCTTTGGAATTACTCTTTTGTAGCAGAATAATTGAAAATTTATTCTTCAATCATCCTTTAATGATTTTGGAATTGAAATAATTTTCTGCTTTATTTTCTATGTAATAAAATACTTGCAAAATTTCTACAAGTACTCAAAATTAAACACTTGAATCGCAATAAATTTAATTTCATTGCTTTTTTAACAATAAATAAAACCAGAGATTTGCTTAATACTGGATATGTTCTACTTGCTGGTTAGCACTAAAAACTTATGACTAGTACCTTGCATCTTTCATATTCTATACCAAAGTGTTGAATGCTAAATCTTTATTTGGCAAATGTATACCAGTCCTCCAGCTGCCTAGTAAATAAGGATGCCAAAAATAGTTGCAATATTAGTTTAATGGCTTTCAAAACTATATTTGCCTTGACTAGCCATTTATTGAACAATAGAGAAAAATAGATGTTGCAAGATTAAGCTGCACACTTCTTGTTGCGTAAACGTTTTTCTGCTCAATTTAGTAAGAATTTTGTATGGCTTGCAAAGGTAACTTTGAATAATTTGGTAGAGTTTGCTAGTTGAAGGTCAAGCCTTTTTGTGTTAACATTAAAGTTTAGTTTTGACGTGGGACTTTTCTTGTTTGCTGTGGACTATAGCTATATTTGAGTTTAACCAGACGTACGATCATGCATGCATGATGATGACTCTAAATGATGTGTAATTTGAAAGAATGTGTGATTATGCTTAGACTGTAATTATGAATGTTTCAATTAATTAATGCTGCTTCTGTTAAAGTTAGTGAATATTTGGATGAAATATGCTTATGGTGCTTAGAATGTTATCATTACTGCTTTATCTTTAGAGCAATGGCAATAATTTGGACAGGATAGTGTAGAGATGAGTTTAATTGGCAAAGGAATATTGTTAAGACTGACTAATCACTCTGACGCGTAACCTAAGGAGTCAGAGCAAAACATAGAAAATGAAAATATTACGCGAATAGTGCAATTATATTAATCTTATCGCATGTGTTAACAAGAGTGAATCTTCTCAACAGCTTACATCTTATTTTACGCGCATACAAGACAAAGTAGATCAATTTTAAATACGACTCCCTAAAGGAATTGTATACTAACAAGTGAAATCATGATTCTAAGACGAATCACATGGCGAAAACATATTAGATCCTGACGTGTATTTAGTCAAATGCATCAACACTGAAACCAGGATTATAATTTATTTTGGCATGGAAATGGAAAGTAAGAAGTGCTGTAATCAATTTTAACTGATATTTTTTAAAAATTTCATGAATAATTTTTAAGACAAAAGAGCAGGATAACTTATTTGACTTTTATCATCCAAGGCATGCGTTTGATGATACTGCAAAATTTGAAAGAGATAACATTTATGGCACCTCCGAAAATGGGAGTGATATTTGTTTAATCTCTTTACTGTAAGCCTTGTAATGTAAGGAGCGATTGCCACTGCACGACACAAAAAAGGACGACATTATAGTAATGAATACTTGCAGTAAACCTGAACAAGTCGATTTGACTCGATAGAAGAATTGAAGCTGATATTTGTGATGCTGATTATCGAATTTTTACGAAACATGAAAATCAGTAAAAGACTTAAAAAATGACTCTAGAGAAATAAATGCCCATGAAAACAATTTTTAAATCAGATCTACTATAATTAGACCAGTAATTTTGCTAGCTTAGATAAGTCAATGTTTCCTCCGCATAGCACAACACCTACTCGGTGTAACTCGCCCAGAGATCTGAACTCCTCGCTTAATGCAACTGCAACACCGACTGCAGCAGAAGGCTCTATAGCCAGTTTAAGTCGCTCATACACGAGCTTGAGCGCATCTTGGATTTCTTTCTCCGACACCGTGATAATACAGTCCACCTTAATAAACATGAAAAAAATGTAACGAACTCTGAACCTAATAAAACAAATCCTTAATTTACTACTTTCCAATCATATAGCATCTACTGATCTTGGGAAAAGAACAGTACCAAGAAAAAAATGCTTAACATTTCGTCCTCTTAAATACAATACTAGCTTAATTCAATTAATTTAATTCGATTTGAGAAATTGAAAAAAACCCATAAAAATCGATTACTGCCAGTTGACGATTCAGAACATAATACTCTGAACTTTTGAAACATGTAACTTCATGCAATTAATTACAAATTTGTGTAAATTAGGCATACTTCATAAGAGGGGGGTCTTAAAATTAATGGACTTGTTGGTTCAAGATTTGATCCAATACACTAGTAAAAAAAGAGAAATATCTGGGTTCACACGATTTGAAACCGATACTCAAAAGATTCTAATTCATCAAATATCATGGACCATGTAAGCTTCCCTAATGATGCCACCAAGGGCTCTAATATCAGCACATAACACATTATAAAGCAATAGGAGCAACAGAACTCTGAAAGATCAGCTATTAAAGATAGAACTATTGATTTAGGGACTAATAAATAAAAACTATGGCCATTGGTGATAAAGCAAGGAAAATCTGAATTCTCAAAATATTCAGAATACATTTATGTGCCCATAATACTATTGAAGGGGGGGAGGAATTCAAAACTTGGCCAACTAATTGAACATTCAAATTCTCTGCTATTAAATAAGTTCTATGGCCTTTTAATAATTTTAAAGAATGCTAATACCTTTTCATACACAAAATATCGGTACAAATTGATTTTTAAAACAAAAAACATTTATAATAATCTATTATGGTAGACAGAGGACGTTTCAGGTTTCTAGGCACTACGCTTCTCAAGGGATCATGTAGGGTTCTTATCAGTAATACAACGTTGGAATGCTAGTTTAAGATCTGGATAGCTTAATATTGCAATGAGTCATTGAATTCAAATGGTTTCTATTTGGCCACATCTTAAAGTAAACTTCAGATATAACAAATCTATTGGGACTACCAAATTAATTTACTATATCCCAAAATCTCAAGAAGAACCTGGCACAGCATGACTTCTTTCATTCGTTGTAAGTGAAAATTTGTTTAAAGGGACTTTGCTGTATTCAGAATGACTTAGTGTATCGTATATTCAACAGGTTTAAACAACGAACCTGGTCGCGAATGATTGGCCAGGTGTGACTTCCTAATACTGTCCTTAACCCATCTGCAATAGTATCGGGTAGTGTATCGTGTTCGAGGAGAACCCCAGCAGCCTTACTCCTAGCCGCATCATCTGCTAGGGCCGGTTCGGCCCCTATTATCTTTGCCGCAGGGCACATAGAACGTATAGCTACAGTCATTCCAGCCAGCATACCCCCTCCCCCTACTGGTATAATAACCGCATCTAAATCAGATCCGCACATTTCCCGCACTTGTTCTACGAGTTCCGTCCCAATGGTGCCCTAGTAGTAATAAAATGGTTAAAATTTTTCACAGACCACTAAGAAAAGTATTTCATGCTAATATGTATTAAATAGATTGGTGGAGGGATGGAACTTTATTCTTTGGTCAAACTTATTAAATATGTAAGTAAGTTGAATATATTATGACACGATTAGTACAAACACGGAACAATTTGGTATTCGAATATGTGGATATAATAAGCTTTTTCAATTGCTTACACATTTGTTCAATGGATGACTAATACAATGGATATGTTTATTCTTGATGTCTTTTGAAATAGTCAACAAATGGATTATAGTCAATTGGCTCTTCAATGATTTAGGAAATATTTCACCAATAAAAATAAATGAATGTAAGTGAGACCCTCGTTGTTGCAGACCTGGCCATTTATAATGTGCGGATGGTTCGAAGAATGAACAAGGACGCCATTATATCGTTTTACTAGTTCATCAGCAGTAGAGACTCGGACACTGTAGATCGGCTTGCAGTCAATAACATCCGCCCCATACTCCTTAACTCGGGCAACTTTCATCGAAGGTGCATCACTTGGCATGACACAATGAGCCTTAACGCCTCTTGTTCTAGCAGCCCAGGCCAGTGCTTGTGCATGATTACCACTGCTGTGAGTTATTACATCCCGACAGGATAGAGGCAGCAGCTGCACCGCATTACATGCGCCTCGAGCTTTGAAGCTCCCTGTTTCTTGGAAAAGCTCGCATTTAAAGAAAATCTGGCACCCAGGGCCACAGAGTTCATCTAGACTATCACATGTCATAACTGGGGTGTGTTTAATATACTTCCCGATGCGTTTCGCTGCATCTTGGATGCTTACGAGAGATATAATGTTTGGATCAGAATTGAATAATTGGTCGCTGCTTTCATCTGCCGTTGTGCAAGACATTAGAGCAATTATACTGCAACTTATGAACTTCTTTGGCAGTGTACGTCAACTTTGTATGCAGACTCAAAAAAATTTGCACATTTAGTAAATTTACGTTTTTGACGGTTTTAGTGTTCCGCGCTGAAACTTTTACACTACTGCACAGTTTCGCTGAAAAATATAATTAAATCTAAATTTGCACTGGGTTTTTCAAGTGCTTAGAGGATCAATGGCTGATAGCTCAACGCCTACCATTCAACGACGCGAGCCTCCCAGATCGGTAGTTCTAAAACCATTTCATTACAATAATCTGCCGGAAGATGTTGCCGTTGCTCGTGGTGTCAATACTTGTTTATCGACACATTTAATTGAACTTCTCTCGAATACTGATGCGTTAGTCTCGTTGATAAATCCAAATCATAGCGAAAAAGAAATCGAGCGTTTAATGAAAAGGAAAAGTGTTGTTTTTCACTCGGACATTCCACCTTCCGATGCCTCTCCTGAGGTACTGAAATCATTCGTAAAATATACGGAATTGCTTCTCCAAGTTGCAAGCGCATGCTGCGTTAAAAGCTTCGTATTCGCAAGTCATTCGAAGTAAGTTAAAAAATTGATTTGCATGAATTCGAGAAACAAAGTAAAATTTATTTTTTACTCTATAGACATATTACTTCTAAAAAGGCTATTTTTTAAGCCTGTCATATTGAGCAATTTTTTGCGGAAGTTTACATCTTAAATCATTGGAAAATCTCGGTTCTAATCTAGAAAGGGGTATTAAAAATTATCTAACTTTCAGCAATTATTCCAAAAATGACCTCCCGTTAGCACATTTTTGTCCTTGCATAGCTCTTCAGATTGCTCTACATTTTCTTAAAATTTTTTTTAGGCACCATTTTTCAATTTCACTAAATTCTTTAGAGCTGTTCTCTGATTAAAACAAATTTAAGAATAAACCGAATTTCTGTATTTTTCTATCCACAAATCTAGATATGGCATATTACAAGTTTGTTATTTATAATGTAAAATTGGATTCATCATATATAAGTGTCATATCTAATATATTAACATTGTATTATCCCATAGTAATGTTTTTCCTTTATACAGTGCCGATTCAAAAGGCTTTGGTATTCCCTACATCGACGACTTAACAGAAGTTCTCATTGAACTTGAGAAAAAAGTGCTTGCGTTTAATGGTAGTAACGGCATGGCCACATGTATCATTCGACATCACAATCTTTATAGTCCATATGATCGCGAGTTTTTGCCATCGCTCGTCAAACTTGCTCGGGAACGCAGAATGTTATTTGTGGGTTCAGGGAATGAATTGGTCGATTTTAGCTATGCAGGAAATGTTGCGCATGGACACTTAATGGCAGCACAGGCTCTCGCTGAAGAGAACTGTATATTGGCAGGTCAATCACTCCATATTTCGGATCAAGTACCCGTTCCGTGCCGTAAGTTTGTCACCGATTTCCTGTCAGGTGTGTGCCCAATTTGAAATGCAGTAAATTTCAGATACAACAAATTTACCAGGACCATCAAATAAATTCGCTATATTCGAAAATCTATTGCTGGATTTGGCACAAGGCAACTTTTTTATTCCTTAAAAAGAATTTGTTGAACTTTTCAGTATTTCATTTTGCTCGAAGAGATTCCATAAAAAGCAGTACATCAGATTTATGAAGATTTTTTCTGGATGAACATTACTTCCATATGGGTAAATGTACATATGCGCTACCTTTCCCGAATATAAAACATACCAATTTTCAAACTGTAAAGTGATAACTCCACAAGATTCGATTTTTGAGTAGATATTTAAATTGAAACTTAAAGTTCATCCGAAAAATCCTCACTAAATCTACGTCATAGTGAAGTTGATGAAGTTTCAAATTTTGTACATGTTATATTCGAGGGGAAGATGAAAGGGCATTATTTTAGTTAAGCAACTGGGGGAATCGATAGTTATGATGCTTAATTATGGTGGGCTGGTATTACTTGTATGAAAAATTGTCAAAGCAATACTGTTCTATTTATTGGATTGTAGGAAAATATACTGCAAATATAATATTAACCGTAATATCTGAGTTTTACTTTTTATATTGGTGAATCATCAATTTCAAAATTCAAATAGTGAACTTACTGTCCATTCACAGTTCAGTTTACAGTTCGGGTTCAAAAGTTCAATGTTTACTATGTTTGTGATTAATTTACATATGGTATAGTGAATGTCCAACGAGTACTGTTTTACTAACTATAGGACTAGGTTATGGAAGATGGAGCTCATCCGTTCCTTTCATTGTCGCCCTTTTTCTCGCTTATGTATTCAAAATTATTGCATTCTTAGTCAGTCCAATATTCAGCTTTAAACCCCGATTGACCCCCCAAAAAGTGAGGTACATGTCCCATAGTCAGTGCTTCGATAGTACGAAATCTCGTCAATTGCTGCATTACGAACCTCTCTGGTCTCGGTCTGAGGCAATGCTCATTACGCTACATGGCTTAGATAGTGATTTGTTTAATCCTAAGGCTAAAATTGTATACGTAGGACCATTCAGCTTGAGTCAGGTGAGTTTCATCCCTTTTGTGTGTCTTTTTATAAGAATGCTTTGTATTAGAAATTCACTATCTATCCTTTTTAACAAAGCACTAATTTCTTTATAATTTCTTACCTGTTTAAACTAAATTGCGCATTGAATTGTGAACCGATAAGATAGAATGTGGAGTAAACTTCCGATGTTGAGAATTTGGTCTTAACGAAAGGTCAGTATGAAAGAATAGACAATAATCACGCAGTGACAAGTTTCGCTGAAATTTTCGGATACAATGAATTCATTCAGAGATCTCGACAGATATATCATATCCAACGTGTACTGTACAACTTATTATTTTCTGAAGTCCTCTCATGTTTTTCTAATTTTGGGACAGGTTGCAAAACACTGTACAGCGGATGATGCCTGGCTAATTGTGGACAAAAAAGTGTATGACGTCACCCAGTACTTATGGCAGCATCCGGGGGGAAATGCCATGTTGAGAAATGTTGGGGGAGATAGTTCGGTGGGATTTCATGGGCCACAGCATCCCTCGCAGGCAGCTGAAATTTTGGAAGAATTTTATATTGGCGACTTATTACAAGAGGAAAATGAGGAATGAGCTTACCGTGTTAAGTTATGTAGGGTTGTAGTATTTGAAATATATCAATAATGACA
Source organism: Vaucheria bursata (assembly GCA_032358265.1). Taxonomy (NCBI): domain Eukaryota; class Xanthophyceae; order Vaucheriales; family Vaucheriaceae; genus Vaucheria; species Vaucheria bursata. Next base: position 12,900 of record JAULBW010000808.1, on the reverse strand, counting down.
CAAATTTAGAGTTTATATTATCCATGAAGATTTGTGGTTATCGGTGTACAGAAACAGAGATCAGAAGATAGCTTAGAAAAAACAGAGATATTATGGGTTGAATTGCACAATTTTATATCAGCAGAGAACTGGTCAGGAACAGAATATTCATAAAAATAGCTAGTAAACTAGATCATATACTATACTAGTCTACACAAATATTAAACGAATACAACTAGACATGGCTAGCATCTTCACGATACCATTTTCAGCAGAAATCACTATTTGCTGAGTAAGTTAAGATTCCTTACTGAGCCGGAACTTTTTTGAAGTTATTTATAAAATTCGAAAAGAAAAAGTGCTGAAAATTTCAAATCACTATCTGTAATTGGACGTAAATTTTGAGAAAAAATTGATTGAATCAAATAGAATGACATTAACATTGAAAATGCAAATCTTTATTTATGATCAAAGTTACGCGCAACTTTAATCTGAATGTGTTAAGTGTTTTGCGAATTAAATTTACTGCAAAACTAAAATTACATTGCGAATTTAGGTGGTATTATACATATATTCAAGGGTGGACTTGAAATTTAGGTCACCTAGTTCTAGAATTAAAATATTTTATTCTCGTGACATCCAAGAAAAAATTTGACAACTTCATCTAAAAGTAGAAAAAATGCACTGCACAAATCTGGTAACACCTTGCTGAATCTACCCAAAGGCAGCTTCTGACTCCTGTGTCAAAAACAATTCGAAGAAATTTTGCTAGATTTTTATTATGTTAAAGATTGTTCATTGAAGATATGCAAGGATTTGCTGAGAACATGTTCAAAACTTGGAACTACCACTTCAGAGCTTCATAGATAAAAATCAGAAAGATTGTATTCTATGCAGAGAACTTGAACACATACGATGTATAAATTGCGGTTTTATGATTTGCCTGTTTTTCATGCGGACATGCTTATTTGTCTACAATTTTACGCAAATTGCTTTCATATTGCCTTGCGGTTTGCAAACTGTAGAGAAAACCATCAATACTTCTATATTTGGCAAGGCAAAGCAAATTACAAAATGCAGCTATAAAAAGTCAGTATTTATTGTTCACCAGAAACTCAAATTTTACGAAAAAATATCTTGAATTTATAATTAAAAAGCATAAGGTTGGTAAGATTACAGAGCTTTTGCCAGTCAACTCTACCATAAACTTTCAGACATCATGGTACGCGGAGTAAAAAAAATGCGTTTCAATGGTATACAGCATAAATTTCACATCTGTTAAAATCTAATTTGCTTTGAAATTGGAAATAGACAAGTTGCAGCCATCTAAATGCAATGTTTTATATAAAAATATTTGAGCTACTTTTTATAATAAATGTTTTGCCTACTTGATTAGATCATCTTTTATTAAAAGAAATATATCTACAAATTTTCTTCAATCTTTTCTAACTTGATTACATTTTTCCTAGGTTTTGAAGATTTTAATATTTGAGAACTATTGATTAAATGCATTGCTGTCCATTTTTATTGGCAACCAGTCCCATTACTTACTCTTCTATGTTCTACTGTTTAGTTGAATTTTGTATTGCAATTATTTCAGTTTTTAGGTTTTATATAATACAATTTTAGCTTCAATACTTTTTAAGATTTTTACAGTTACTGCTTCACTTTCAGCTCATAATTGTGATGCGTCATCCATTATTTTTCATACTTCAATTTAAATTGATGTTATCTCAAATAGAATATGTGCTGCAATTTACTTAGCATTTTGTAATACTTTCTAAGGAAATTAATATTCACTTTCACCTTGGTCAGATTTAAGTGTTCCCTCCTAGCCAGATCTGAATTTATAATGTACTGTTATCATCACTTCTTCATATTTCATTCATTTCTATGGAGCAAACAATTTTGGCAGTGTAGCGCTCTATAGCACTTGGGGATTCAAGTTGCTCAACATATTTCATGTATTAATATTTTAGTTTTTCATTTATTTCATCTTTTTTGTTTGCTTTGCTTTCCTATTATTGATTGCAATTTCAAGCAATCATAGTATTGCAACATTTTCTGTTTTTTTCTTTCTCTTCTTTTCAAGCAATATCAAGCAACCTGCAGTAAAGCTAATGCTGTAGGCAAGCAAAAAAATTAATGATTGCTTTTTACTCCACTAGCACAATGTGTTGATCATATCAAAATTACTATCTATGTTAGGAACATAAAACACAACAGAGCACAGGAAACAGTGGTAAAAATATGTGTATTCATCATGCACTAATTGTGTTGATAGAAGTGAGCTGACTTTGTCAACACAACAAAATATAAAACCCTACTAGAATCTGTGTAGCCAATTTACTTGGAACGTCATAAATAAACACTGACCGCAGCTATAGAAACAGAATTAATCCCTAAGGGAGTTAATTCCTAACAATTTATAATTACTGTTACTGTCCCCATTTTACATTTTTATCTGTGACTTGTCAACATAACTACCTATGTTTAACTAATTCATAGCTATAATTCATATCTATCTTTAAAATTTGTACTCAACAGTTTGTCTCCATGATATTATGTTTGTTTATTACTTAAAATGTTTACTATGTGGAAAACTCTTTATGTTTCCAATCAAATGTTTTTTATTGCATTTTATGGAATTTTGAAGGATATGTAATTGCACAGATAAATTACATTTTTCCAGCTCTGGTTTGTTTTCTCGTGTTCACTTGCCTTCTTCTACTTCTACTTTTAAATGTATACCTTTTCTTTGGCAATGTGTTCCCTAGTGTATGTAAAATAAGTGTTTATTTTCTTACTTTTCTCTCTATATTATATTTTTCATCTTGCTATTTTTCTTTCTTTGGCTTATTCTTCCTTGTGCTACCTTGCACTACTATCTCTCTCATAGCATGTGTATTTTTAACTTTTCATATTCCTAACAGATTCACTTACATGAATAACTAAATTTTAAAAACCATGCACGCTAAATAATCTCCTCCACTGTACTAGAAATTTGAATTATTTATTGCCCATAGTAGTAATTGCAAAGATCAATGCAGCATAACTTGATCCTCCTCTCAGTGTAAAAAGCTAGTTTTACTTCTACTTTTCAGTTGATTATATTTGATGTATTGTGTTAGTGTTAGTCTTAGCAAAGAATTCACTATATCCAGTTTCAAGATCTAACTGTAGGCATGACAAAACAATGGCTGGACAAATACAGAGCAAGACAAGGAATACAATATATAATACATTTAAATGACCAATTTACAAAACTGCAAAGGCTGCTTGCATGATCAGAATTGAATAACCAAATCAATCGAACTTATAGTTTGAGCTCAACAATGACTCACCATGAATCACTGTTCAAGTTGAATGATGACTTGCTATAACTAGTACAAATATATTAAACCAGTTTTAGCATTCATTGGATGCAGTAATCTTAACAATAGATCCAATCTAAGGAGCAATTCAAAACTGTTTTACTTTAAAAATAACAAACCAATTTGGCTGCATAATTTTGATAACTTTCAGTGATAGTGGTAATTCTAACACCAAACACAAAGCAGTTTTGCTAAAAATAACATTTATATTATTTCCTATAATATAATTGGTATACTTTGTTGTTTGATACTAAAGCAAGTTTTCTAGTTTGCAGCTGTTACTTGAACACAAATCAAAACAAATATGCACAATAAACTTGCTGGAAAAAAGTAGATATTGCTATCTGTAATATGTAGTGTTGCAGTGACCAGTACCTAATACAGTTCATACTCATACAGACATCTTAGCAGTTGCACATTTTCATATATTATTTTTTATTTGTTGTTGCAGGTCCAAAGTAAACATTTTGTATTAACTGTTTTTGTTATAATTACTAAGGACATGACAGAACTAGACAAAAGATAGATCTTGCAAATGTATTTTACTTAAAACTTGAATTGCTGCAAGTGATTTATTTTCATCCACACACAAACTCATGACTTTGACCAATACAATGAAAGCCATGCGCCAGAGTATGCCTTTAGCAAATCAAATGGAAGCCCCACACATACTTTTGACCGATAACAACTTCCAAAGAACAAGAGTAAATACCAAAACTGACTATTGCAGTTATAAAAAAGAATCAATTCCTTACAGTTATTTTGTAATATACTTACGCAGAAAATGAAACAAAAGCTGAAAAACATGGCTTTTTGAGCTGTTTCAATTTGTGACCCAGAAGTTTGTCTAAGACCCAGCATAGTTTAACTTCTAGAAGAATATTTGTGCCCTAGATTTATCTTCAACAGGACATAGATATTATACTATTTCTCAAGCTCAACTGTTTGACTGTGAAAGTAACTCAAAAATTTAGTGCATAAACTTCGGTGAGATTCATCATTGATAAAAGCTATAGTGTAACTGGGCTCTGCAACAGTGTATTACATGTTAGTGAGTAACTGATAAATTGCCAATGCAATACTATAGATATATGTTTGCACAACTATAAAGGGTTTAGGTATGATTGAACTAATAAATACAAAAAAAGTAGTTTTGCACAACCCACAAAAAACGTAAAGCATCAATTTAAACAGGAATGTTTTCATTACAAAATATATATCCCATGTAACTATAGTAACAATACTTGAGTATAAATTCATATACACAAAGGATCAAGCTCCAGTAGAGAAATCCTTGGCAAATACATTGTTTCATTTCTTTCATACAAAAAACCCAGGTCCTCTTAGACTTCTCCCCAGACCGTGTGCTGTTACTAATGACTATAACCATAGTGATATGGATGGCTATAGCCGTGGCTGCTGTACCATAGTTTCCTCTTTTCATTAGAACCTTGATCGGCACCTAAGTTTCTTTTACTGCCATGAGACTTTCCACCTTTTGAGCTATGTGTACTTTCACTCCTGTCATAGTAACGATAGTATGGATGGTCGTAGTGATAATAGTACCCATACCATAAATCTCTCTCTTGAGGAGATTGTACATCCTCTGGCATCTTCCTTTGATGATGTAAGGATGCCGAAAAAGAAAGTACTGTACACAATGCTACAATAAGAACAGTAAGGAGTGAAAAGTTCATTTTTGGGGCACAACTGGATGTAGTTCTTTGGTCAGAGTTTGTGAAAGAGAAACTGGTGCTTTCTGTTTGTTGATTGATATATATATATATATTAGTTCATGTTGAACTATACAAAGTGACTTGCCAGATAAAAGGTGACTTGCCAGATAAAAGGTGACTTGCCAGATTTGAGGTGATACGCCAGATTAAAGATGACCTGCCAGATTAAAGGTGATGTGCCAAAAAAATGAGGTGACATTTCATTCTTTTGCAGAAGTAAACAAGATATCTGCTTGAGTGAAGTCTAAAAGGATTAAAATTTGCAGCATAAATCTAATATAAAACAAATGTTTCTGGTGACATCTGTCAGCGTACAATTTGTTATTAGATAACAATGATCTGGCTCATCACTAGCTTGTAGCTTTTTTCATTCTCCATCAAAACACTATTTTATGAAAAGTTTTTGCTATAGTTGCCGTTTAAAAGAAATTTAGTTTCTACCTATTACATATGCATGGCAAGCAGAAGGAACTGAGATGCTCAAATTGTTGAATGCTGAATTAAAGTTTATGATGTTGACACTTTTAAGTAATCACTAATATTGAAGAAACTAATTTGCAGTCATAGACTGGTCACTATAAAATGAACATGATACTAAACTGAAATAATGCAAATTATTAAATTCTTTTGCACAAGTTAGAGCCAGCACGTACAGGTCTCAAAATTGACATAACATTTTGCACCTTGTAAAGTATCATTAGTTCATTTTTAACAGAGTTTAGGTTGCAATTTTTTTTAAATTCAGTTCAACAGCAATATAGAAAAACATGTTCTAAAAACTAATTGCTGCATTTAGGCAAAGAATAACTTTCATTTTGCTGCAGGAAAATATATTCTAATGTTGCATAGAATATATTGAAGTAAATAACCAGAACGTTTATAAGTGCTGAAGAAATGCCTTAAACTTGAAACCTCCAGAGTAAAGCACTTAAAACTGCCTCATTTGCAGATAAGCATCATTTTCAAAGTGATGTCTGCAGTCAAAATTTCTAACATTTTAAAGATGTTTTCAATAATTGCAAATCTGCATCATATAATAAAGCACTGTAATGATACTTTAAAAAAATCATTGATTTCAAAAGAGTAGCCTAAAATAACTCTCTCACCATCTACTTCAGGGGGAATGTACTTTTCAGCTAAGAAAGCATTGACTGTTAACACTCTACAGCACTTTAATCTAGAAAATACAGATATTTTTTGAACTACATGATGACACTGGTATCACATGCCTGAATGGTTCCTGTGGTGCAAATAGTTTAATATATAGAGGAGCAAGATCTTGTAGCAGGTGAATAAGAACTACTCAAGATAATATTTTGTTGAGCCTTGAAAGCACAATACTTGAAAAGCACTAGCATGCCTAGCAAAGGCAAGTATCAACTTACAATGTTGATGAACAATGGCTGAAAAGTGCTTCTAAAAAGATTACAGAATTCAGTTCTTAGTGACTAGATTATGAGTAGTTGATTCTTGGAATATCACATTTCATTTATCTACACAAAAGTAGTAACATTGAGATCATTCATGTCTATTCCATGATCTAGATAGTATCAGCACTGTTAATTGCTACTTTGTTATAATATTTTTAATTGTCAGTAAGTATTAGTGCCTGAGTTGATAAAGTTGAGTAGGTTTGAACTAAGCAACTGTTCCAAACTATTTAGTGACAAGGATAAGTTTATAGTTGTGTGCGATGAAGTAAATAACATAAATTTGCAATATCCATTGTAGAATTGCTGTAGTACAAATGTAGTACAGAGTTCAACTTAACTTATATAGTTTATTTTGCATCATAATGTTTCTGCTTTAGTGGCAGAGACAGCATTTGATAATACTCATTATCTTTGTCAATTTCTTCTTTTTTCCATTGTAACTTTATATATTAACGCTGAACTTTGTTTTTGTTTTCTTTCTGTATTTATTCTGTTATTGCTTTTTACATGTATTTAATAGAGCACTTCATTGCAGAAAATTCAAATACTTTTTAATACCACTTCTTGACTTGTCTATCCTAGATTTTTGATATGACAAAAGAGTTGGCATGCTGGCCTTAGTGAGCCAGAAACACTTTTTGGTTGCATCACTTTGTTGTGAGTACTAAAAATATCAGTTTTGATGGCTATTTTCATGTATTTGTGTCTGTTTTGACCATTTCTTTCTAAAAGCTAATGATTTAAAATCATTTATGCCATTGAGAATTATTGGCAGTCTATTAATTATGTTTCTGTACAAAGACACATTAGAAATGGTGTAGTGTATGAAAAAGCTCATAGAATCTATTTTTCAAAATGCAGTGAGGCACATTATGTATCAAGTGCTTGCAGTCTGCATTGATGAAGACTAACATAGGCATACCAAGGAGTGAATTTTGATCACTTGCAACAAAACAGACATGTTCATCAAAGCTGGATCCTATTGGGTATTTAAATATTTTTTTACTTCTCTTCTCTTTATATAACTTATTGTCCATTACTCATATTAATAGTATTCTGGGCTTCAGTACTATTTTCCATGTACGTCATTGAAATTACCATCTTTTCAAGTTGTATTTGAACATGCTAAGATGCTAAAAATATTGTCTATTTGATAAAGAGTTATTTTTAAAAGCCAAGTTTTTTATGTTGCATTGCTGTAACTAGGCAATATTTAATTGATCTCCAAACAAATGTGTTTAAAAGTAGACATAGTTACTGAATGCTACTAAATTTCTGGGATTTTTAAAACTTTAGGAATATATTGAATGTCCCAATTTAAGATCTACCTTGTTGCAACAAGTATACAAAAGTAGAAAACTTGAGATGAGCCTTATAGAAATCATGAAACTTATCTATTAAGTATCTGCAGCAAAACTAATTGACCCACAATATTGTCATTGAGCTTTAGCAATGCTTCAAAATTGGTTGGTAATGTGCTCTTACACCTTTTAGAATATGAACAGTTTCCTCATAAGAAGAACTTTTAATTACATTTGAAGGACATAGATAGCAAACATCAATGTACTTAAAACCATTATTTTCTGCTTCTTTTGCCTAGAAAATTAGTCTGCTAAAGAGAGTATTTCTTATCTATTTTCAGGTTCACCCTTGAGCGTATATTACTGTCTTATGCAAACACTCAACTGCTGCTCTTTCCACTTTAAAAATGCTTCATATTTTATGAATTTCTACAAAAGCACTTTCAAAATGTGAATCCTTCATATTTTTTAGATTCAGCCAAATAATCTTTAGAATAAAGATGAAAGCTAATAGTTTTGCTGAATATGTTGGATATCTGCTAAAATTTGTGCAATTATTCTAAAGGCATGTTACTAATTTGAAGTTTATTGTTTTTGTCAACAAAATATTTATTATTGATTTTTCAGTGGTTTTAGAAATGAAATTAGTAAGTTTTCCAAACAAGTAAACTTCTGTTAAGATTGCTACATTTTGTTGGAGTTGTATTTGTGATATCAATTAAGTCAAATAGAATACAAACATTTATGTGATTGATTTGTAGCCAAAAGGCACTCCCAATCATGCAGGTTATGCTTTGTCAATTCTTCTTGTGGTGCTACTTAATAACAAACTAATGTACAGCTTTTATGAATGTATTTCCAAACAAGACTCAAAACTGCAGCAAAGAGTATATTTTTACAGACTTAAATTGTGTTGCTGGGAGTGAATATACTTTGTAGCAACACACAAATCCTAATCTTAGCCTGCCATCAAAATCCAGCAATGACTTGCCATAAAACTTAGAATTCCATTATGCAGAGCAATGACTTGCCATAAAACTTAGAATTCCATCATGCAGAGCAATGACTTGTCATAAAACAGAATTCTACAGCTATAAAATAGAATTAACCTCTTGAGGAGTTAATTCCTAACAACATCTTTGATCTTGTCCTGTATTCCTGTTTATGTGAATTGTTCTTGCAAGTAATACTACCAAGATTCTTAGGCAATGTTTATCAATTTCTTTGAGTTTGAGTATTACAGCAACATTTAACATGTAGAACTCCAGTTTGTTGCTGCCATTATCAAAAGTAGCAAACACTTAGTTCAAAGTTTGTCTTCATTCAAACTTTTAAAATGCATTTATACATCTTAAACTGTCTCTTAAAACTGAGCAATTGGAACAAAATAGATCTTTAATACCAAATTTGGATCATAGCTTGCACAGCCAATACATGACAAATGCAACTGATTGGCAAATAGTTTTTAGTTGCACAACTATCACCAATCAAAGTTGCAATGTTTTCAATTTCTTCTCATAAAGTGTCAGTGCCTATATAATAAATGCATAATAAATCTCAGTGTACAAATTGAACTCATCTAACAGTGGTGCAAGTATTCACAGTACAATATCATATTCATAACTTTTTGTTGCACTATTGAATACAGTAAATACTGCTATAAAACAAATATTATCATACTCTATTTATTAAACACAAATAAAGAGAGTGCTGAAAATATGTTTGAAACTGTCAGATTGACCTCTGTAAGCAATATTTAAATTTTATCTATAAATGCACTTGTGGGTTTTAGAATATTGCTAAACTTCAAGTGCACAAGTTTTCAATGGACATAAATGGCAGTAAACAGACTACCATTTACTTAATTCCACTAAGAGCAATCAGCACTTTTCAGCTGCAGCCTGCCAAAAATCTCATGTATATTTTCTAACAACTCACAACTTTGCCATCACTCACAACTCCCTAATGTCCGTTTGCATTGTGTTACTTTGATATTATTCTTAAAAACAGTGTATCAAGTTCTTCTTTCTACTTGCATTTTATCCCATAGTCAATACACATGTGTAAATTGTTGTTTACAAAACCAACATTCAAATATGTCTATACAACATACTTTAGATTTAGATTTGATATTAAATTGGTATCAAGTAGCACACTATTTTTATGTGTGATGTATCTCTGTTACAAACTAACTTACTTAGGGGTTAAATCTATTTTTATAGCTGCAGTCAGTTTTCATTTATGACATTCCAAGTAAATTGGCTGCACAGATGCCAGTAGGGTTATGTATTTGTGCTTATAGAGTTAGCACACTTCTATCAACACAATTAGTGCATGATAAATATGTACATTTCGGTCACAGTTTCTAGTGTTCTGTTGTGTTTCATGTTTCTAACAATCTCTCAAACTCTTTTTGACTTTAGAGTAGAACTTTGAAGCACATTCTGCTTTAATACTTGCCATTTAAATATGCACTTTGATTTTAGCCATTAAAATTTGACACTAATTATAGTTGATGTGATTTTTGCAGGAATGTTGCATTAAAGTGTTTTTATTATAAGCATATGCAATTTCTTTAGCTAGGAATCTTTATATTGTTTGCTGACTTAGAAGATTTTCAAAAAAAGTTGGGAAGTGCTCAAGTATTTTGGTGCAAATAAACTGTGTACCACCACAATCACTAGGTGTGTTTATTTACTAAATCTCCTTCATTTTTTTAGTTTTGCAACAACATATTGTTGAAATCAATTGAACATGCTACTATTTACAGTTAGGAACTGATTATGTGCTGTTATCTGTAATTACTTTGTTCACATTCAGCTAAATTGAATTAGTATGAAAATAGCTATATTATTTTGATGTTGACATTTATCTTTGGTAATACAGATATGCTCTGATGAATTAATTATTGTTACATGTCCCTCTATTTTTTCCTGTTTCATAGTTACTTTTTATTTGCTTTTGTACAGCTATATTTTGTGGACCTAATAATTACACTATTTTGCCTTGAACTGGCACTGCCATCATTGCAGCATTTTGGAGCATGCTGTTTGCTTGTGACTTGACTAGAGCAGTTCTTTCCACTGTATGTTACTTTTTTTCTTTTGTGCCAATAATTTATCAAAAAGTACAAAATATGTTGCCTCTCCATACTCTTGTATAATATAATTGCAACCTAGAATATGGCATTGCACTTTATTCACAGGGCAATTGATCTTATACAAATTAAATTTAAAAGAGATTCTCAAGTGCCTAAATTAACATTTATATCACAAGTTTTTCAGTATTACTAACTATATGCTAGCGTTACGTATCATGCTTTGCATATAACCCTGATTTTATATGGAGATTCATTTCATTTTTGAGTTCATTAAAAATAAAGATAGAAAGGATGAATTCACTTTACTTGTTGCTCTAGCTTAGTAATCAAAATGTTTTGATTTAAAAAGTTATCTAAATACATTGTTGGTATATAGAATTTAAATTTGATTTGAAGTGAAAAACTTGTAAAACAAAAAAAAAGAAAGTCAACTTTCAACAAGCTCCATTTTATCTGCTAAAAGAAAATAGTTTACACGAACCAGCATTTTACTTACTACCTATTTAAAATCATTTGCGCATCTCAGTTGTATATTTTGTACCTATCAAAGATATGAAACTCGATGGGAATTTTTACCTACTATAAGATGAATTTTTAAAAATTATAGTGTCATTTAGTATGTAATTAGAGGTTTTAAGTTTAATGAGGCCTATTGTACACGCTAAAAAAGTAAAGAAATTGAACTTGAGACTGGCTGCAGCAATTACAGTGGTTTATTTTTTAGTTTTGCTAGGTACAGTTTACCACTGCCAGTAGTAGATATCGGTATTGGTGATTTTACTTTCAATAGCATCCAATTAAGTTCATCCATTATTGGTGTATTGTATACATCACTTTATTGTTTAAAACACTGGCCTAGGCAACTTAGAAAAACTGCTTTGAGGTGCAAAATATCAGGACCTATTATGTTTTGCCGTGTGATTTGTCTTAGAGTCACGATTCACTTATATGTTATATTGTTTATTCATGCACAATTCCTTGAAGGAGTTGTATTTATAGTTTGATCTAATTTGTCTCATATGTGTGTAGAATAAGTTGTAAGGTGTTGACAAGATTCACTCTTGTCAATGCATGAGATAAGATTAATATAGTTGCGTATTTCATGTAATATTTTCATGTTCCTTGTTTTGTCCTGAGTTCTTGGATTATGAGTCAGTGTAATTTGTTGGTCTTAACATAAAATATGTAGTTGAATGCTAGTTTAATCCTAGCCAATTGTGTCATGCAATGACTAAAAGTGATATAGTTAAATCTCAAGTAGACTGTTCTAGATTGCTAGAGGATTTTTCAAACCACATTATGATCACAAAATATGTGTAAAGTTCAGAGAATGCTATTACTTTTTATGGAAAGTTTAGTAATAGTGTAAAGTAGGATACAATATCAATGATAAACTTTTTAGCTTTACTGAAATTATTTTGAAATATAAACTATCAACAAAATGAACTCATTATGGGCTAAAATACCATTAAGGTTTTGTTTACCATTTTGAAACTTATTATTCAGTAGTAAATTATTGCTCTTCAATTTCTCCTTTTCTTGATTCAGTACAGAATCACTCAAAGTTATTTTACAGCACTACCTTTTCTAGAGATTTTGGCTCTGTGTAACTGTAAATAAATTTGAGCTGCAGCAATAGTTGAAACGACTTCACATAAAATTCTTTTCATCAAATCTCTTTTTTTTAAACTGAGTGTAATACAAACAGACATTTAGAAATTAACCATACAGTATATATTACTGTGTTGCTAGAAGTGAACTCGAGCAATGCAAGATAGATAAATATTTAATTATGTGATGGACCAGCAGCAATTATGCTGTAACAGTATTCCATTGGCTAAAGTGAGAACATGATGTCAGCAGCGAGAATTCTTAAGTTGAGAATCTTCAACAGAAATAATGTGTTATGAATGTACCAGACAAGAAGAACACAAAGGCTACACAAGCATGGTAACATTATACAATCATAATTTGTGT
>JAULBW010000798.1:0-29689 GCA_032358265.1 Vaucheria bursata | reverse complement strand
GTGTCTTCTTTGGGTTTCTGGTGATGTTTGTTATTGGTTATATGCATAGTCTTTAATATATTGATTCCTAACAGTAACAAATATAGGGTCCATGCTTCCACATGATAACGTGACGATGATACACAATATCATCTCAAACAACTTCTTCCTTTGAACCAAGTACTACAACAATTCCTATTATTTGCATGCCGACACTACCCAATGCCTTCAACCATTTCCTAGACATTTTAATATGTATCATGTACGTTTTTGACTAAAACTTATTTTGCTTCGACATTTTTTTCTTCGGCATCTTGTTAATTTCAATAGTTTCCAACATCCAAATACAAAAGTACGTCACCACTGTGATCGTCCTCATTGAACTTAGTTATTCTGATAAAGATTTGGGAAAAATTTCTGAAGATTCGTGAAAAATTTCGGAAAACTTTCCAGATACCAGTCAAAATATCTTCAGCCGACTTGCGACAAGATAAAGATGACGTCGATGCCAGTCGTAAACAAGTCGACTGGCAATATAAACCGTCTCCTCTCTAGCTTAATCCGTGTATTTGTAATTCAAGTTGACTGCGGTAAACGTTTTTACGTTTCTTTAGACTAAACTTTAAACTTACTTCTATTCAACTACAGCATCAACATCAAGCTCTGCATACTTGTATTACAATGTCATTACTTCAAATCCACACTGAGGGATTTCGTAAGATCTTTTGTATATGGATGCCAGTGCTATGGCGAGAGCAAATTTTACCGAAAAATTGCTTTCGTAAACAAGGAAACTCAAAATCTTCGAAATCGAATAACTCTTGGAGCGCCTCAAATTCCCTTTTGGTCGCATTAACAACTGCCACTGCTGTGGCAAAGACTGCCCATGCCAAGGAATCGAAGAAAGATTCAAAGCTATCACTGCAGGAGACAACCGATCTTTTAAAACCGGTTGGCGAATTTAGAGCAAGTTTGTTTAAAAGAAATGGAAAGCGTATTCCAATGATTTCATTAAGCGTCCGACCTGCCCCTGATAATCCATCAATTCCTGTAATGAGTGCTACTGTTCCGATTCCTCCAGGCCGAAATGCTGTTGATACGTGGAAATCTCTGACTGATCCGAATGAATCTAAAACTAAGGATATCCTGCACAATGATACTTCATTCCGCGTTCACTTACAAGGCGGCGTACCCTGCTTTACTTTCTATCGAGATGAAGGATTTGAGCAAGAAGATATTAATAATTTAATTCAGTTCTACATAGATTTATGGAATGATAGTAATTTGCAGAACACTCAAAAGAAAATTAATGCCTGGTCGTATTCACAAGATGAACAGAGAAAAAGTAAAGCAATTGACAAGTTGAAGTCATTAGGGGTCACAGTGTTTGAGAAAGATTTGTCTTCCTCCGATCTCGATTGGGACTGTCTAGCTGGTTACGAGAATGTAAAAAAAGAAATAGAGGGCACGTTAGTTCAAGCACTCAAATATCCTGACAAATACGATGATGTTGCTCGCTGTACACGAAAGCACTTTGAAACGAATCGCCCAAGAGCGGTATTGCTTAGTGGACCACCGGGCACAGGCAAAACATTAACGGTACGATATCCTTAGTAATAATTTGCTTAATACTATCAACAGTACTCAGACATAAGGCTAGTAAAAAGTATATTTAAATAATTTGCCATACTCCCATTTATGAAAAATTGAAACTACAGTGAAATCTGCTAAGTTGGACACCTGTCTGATGAGCAATATTTAGTACGCATACTCCTTATTTAATCTGACAAACCTCTTCAACATGAATGCATTCATATAAATTTTTAAAAAAATCAGCTCGATTTTTTTATTGAAAAATTGTTAAGTGAATAATTTCATGTCTGAATTAATTCAATGAAAGCATGAATGAAATATTCTGACTCACAATTGCAAAAAGATGGGGATAAGCAACACTATGCTTATGAGGATATAGAATTTTTTACAACTTTTGCTGAAACATTGTCCATATTGTTGGATTTTTTTTTAATGGATAGGCTCGGATTATTGCGCATCGCAGCGACAAGCCAATGGTACACATTGCAGTAGAATCTATAGTCAGTAAATGGTACGGTGAGAGTGAGCAGAGAATAGGACAGGTATCAAATTTCCCAAGATCCATGCAAATGCAAGAAAAATAATTTACACACGTTTTTGGTGAACAATTTATCTAATTAAATTTCAGTTTTTCGGGTTTTGAATAATAGGCGATTGATGTATTGCATTAGGTTTTCCGAATCTTGAAAAAACTACTAATTGATATTATGATATTTTTTCCTAGTTCTTCAGGAAAAATCATGTATTTAATGGTGTTATTATAAAAAACACGAATAAAACGTTTTTTTATATTCCAAAATGAACAAAATAAATTGGTAATTGAAGAATTGAGCTTTTTGTGCACCAAGAAACTCCACCATTCTTCATGAAAAATTCATTGAACATGGTAATATTACTTGCCCTTGGCCTACTAGAAGAGGTTTCATCGAAACAAATTGAATTCAAATGATTTTATTGGGTGACATTTTAGTTATATCGTATATTTCCCATTAACTTTCCATGCAACTAGGCAAATTCACACTAGTAAAATTATGAAATAATTTGCATTGGACTATTTAAAGCGTTGATGCATCAGAAATACTTCTACATATGTGTCATAATAAAATCAAAATTTTGAAAGGGTTCAATGAACACATATGATGTAAAAAATGTTTGTGTCATCAATATTTTTAAAATAATATTAATGGTTACTGTTGATCACAGATGTTTGATGCGTGTGAAGAGCTTGGCGGGGCAATTATTTTCATAGATGAAATTGATGCGATTGCAGCCTCAAGAGATACTGGAAATGTAAACGAAGCAACCAGACGTATTCTATCTGTGATTTTAAGGAAGGTATGAGCAAATACATATGAAAATTTGACATTTAAATCTCTAAAATTTTATTAATCTTTTGTTATGACAAATTCGCTTTGAACAAAGATTTCAAATTAGATCCGACTAGTATGGACGATCAATCGAAAGCTAATTGGCATTTTATATCTCATTTGAATTTGGAGGCTTTTCTTCCAGAAACAGAGAACATTTATGCTGTTCTTTTAAACAATTTAGGCGGCTAATAACGAATGACATAAAATTTGATATTTTTCACTTATTAACGACATGGAACTTTGGACATAACGAAAGAGTTAAAGTTTGATTTTTTCACTCTCTGAAATTAAAAGAAAACTTTCAATGTGACGAATTCACTTTTAAGAGATTTTTGCATATAGTGAATTCATTTATTTTTAATTTCCTAATTCTAGTAAACTTCATACGTAACAATTTTTTGCTATAATGAATTTGCAAAAAGTCATTACATGTCTATTCCAGCTTCAGATTTTTGGATATGACTTATGTCGGATACAACGAAATAATTGGGTTGTCGTAGGTTCTTTAAATTCAAAGATTATTTTAGAATCAATTCAATTCTAAAATATTTTTTGGAATCAATTCAATAGATTTTAATTAAGCTAAGATTCAATATTCCATGTCCTCATCAAATTTACAAATCTCTAAATATTTTGTAAGTTTCTGTTATGCATTTTTTGAATTTTTTTGCACAGTATTACCCTTTAAGATTTTGTCATAGGTAAATTTAAACGATTTAGGTCATTGTTAGACATGATAGTTTTTGAGATAAGGTTTGTTTGTACGTATGTATTCGAAAATTCGAAACTTTTCTCTGCAGTCTATTTTACTTTGTTTAAAACGTGTTAACAGAAAAGTTGATGCGTTCTAATATGACAATAATGAATTCGTTCATGTTTAGAGTATGTCATTAAAAAAGAATTTTAACAAGAATTAAAAGGCAGTGTTTAACTTTTTGAAATTAATGAATATGTAGATGGTAAAACAGAGTACTTTCCAAAATTTTATCATCTGTTTGCATTCTAAAAGCAGAAAAAAATTAAGCTATGAATTTGTGTCCATATATTAATTTACGTAAATTTCTTTCTTTTTTAAGAGCTTGATTTACTTTACTTTTATGTCAGCAAGCACCTGTTACTATTTGCTTTAAAACTTTCTCACCAAAATCTCAAGACAAAGCCGTTTAATTTAAAGTTACGGAAATTTAGCCCATTGAATTTCAATACATGCGTATTTTTGTTGAAAAGTAAATCTCTGAATATGTTCTTAAGCAAACAATCGATATATTTTTTACGTATATGCATATATGCATTTCAAAAGGTAGTGCAAGTTCATTTACATATCGATTTGAATTTTTTTGTTCTTAAGATTGAAGGTTTTGAAGGCCGAACAAAAAGTACACTAATTGCAGCAACTAATCGAATGGAAGACTTAGATTCGGCATTGATATCTCGATTCGATTTGAGCATACCATTTCAACTGCCGGATAAGGAATCAAGGTAAAGTTTTTCTGTGAAAGGTTAATAAAAGGTAAATTTTTGCATGGATAAAATGAATCTTTATTGGAAATAAGTTTTATTGCCATATCACACGTAAAATTCGCAAACAAATAGTTCCCATGGATTGGTAATCTAACCGAATCAGTACCATCACACGTGAAATTCTGAAATTTTTGAAAATCAACGAATTTCTCATAATCTTGATAAATGTTAACCTATCAAAGTGCATCTTGCAGGAATATATTGTTCTAAGAATAATTCTGCAAGTTTTCATTGGATTCATTGTAGATTTTATAATCATTTTGCAATATGCATAGAAAATGAACATGACAGTTTTGTGATTTTTCGTTTTTGTGGCAATCTAGTGCTGTAATCGCTTTTTAAGAATTTTTGCTCATACCAAACAAACTTAAAGTCATATCATGTCCAAACTTTACGGCACAGCCCCTCTCTCTTAAGAGCATGAGTCCCTCCCCCTTCGCTCCACTACATCAAATATAACAAATTCTCTGAAACGAATGAAAAAGTCGTATTCTATTCATATTCAATTTCAGATTTTTGGATATTGTAAATTAATTCGGTGATTCCGAAAACTTGTTATATTCGAATATACTAATTATATAACCTTTTGGGTACATAAGGGCTGCTATTTTCAGCCTTTATGCAAAGCAGCTTTCAGACTCAGAGCGATTGCGATTGGCCAACTTGTCAGAACACATGAGTGGAAGAGACATCAAAGAGGTATGTGAGGTGGCAGAAAGAAGGTGGGCTAGCCAATTGATTTCAAATAATGTGTCTAGCTCTGCGCCTGATTTAGATGCTTACGAAGCGAGTATAATCTATCGTTTAGAATCGCAGTCTAGTATTGCGATTCAGCCTCATCGTCGTTCCATTGCTTCATTAGCTTGAGTAATGTCTTTCTGTCATATTATATATATATATATATATATAAATATTTTTCTCCGTGTCATTTTTTTATTAGTTTCATTTACAAACTCTATAATAGTTAAGTTAAAAATTTGTTGCAGTTGAGTTAATCTGCTTATGATATAGTATAACGAAATGATATGGTCGTAATAGGTTTCATTGGAGTCAAATTTCAGATGATTCAGGTATAGATTCAAATAAAACGTGTCTCTTCTGTGGGTCAATTACTGTTTTCAAGCATATGCAGAATATCAGAACGCAAACTAAATTGTGAGATATCAGTTGAAGTATTTTTACTGGCTACGTTACCTGCTTTAATCGAGGAAATCCGTTATTGCGACACCACCAAACAATCAAAGTGAATCAGGATAGATTGGTCAATAGATATTATGCCCCACTAAAATACAATTATTGCACATTCACATGTAACCACACTTGAAGATTCAAAAATGATTCGGAAAAGAGCTTATTGTGAAAAATGAAAATTAATTGAAGACCGAAGTGCAGCGTATCAGTACAATGAAAGCTCTGTAAAGTATTCAAAGGTAAAGGATTGGGCTTGATGCAGTTTTGCAGATTAATTTTCTTCTTTCATATATCGAAGAGTATATCATGTAATTTTAATTATTAATTATTAATGATGCATACCATTCCAGAGGAAACATTATAAAATTGCGCAGGTTGGAATGAATCTTTAAAAAGTGTCAGTTTATACAGTTATGGTGAATTTCTAGTACAACAGCAAAATCTAAAGCAACTAGCATTGGGTCTATTTCAAGAAGAAATTATTTGTCCAACACTGACCTACATAGATTGATCGTAAAATTCAAGGAGTTTGCATAACTTAATTTATGTGGTTTTACAAACTTTGAAGTTTGTCCAGAGTAAAAGCAAATCATCACTGCAAAAGAAAATTAATTCAGGTACTCTTTTGTATAACGCACTGTACGACACATATTTTCAAAACAAATATATGACAGTTAAAATATCCTCATCAACGGATCAAACAGAATAAGATTTTATGCCCAGATGCATGCCAGCAAATTATGGGACAAAAAATGTGAAGTGATTACAGGTTACGAATAAGTGACAAAATTAAGGGTTGTAATACAATGTTGTGTTAATTATTGGGCTTGTGTAAGAAAAATATGGGTCTACTCTTTCCCCAGCATTTTATCTCAAAGGAAAGGTCATAATTATGGAATATAGACAGTAATTTCCCTTTTCAAATAAATATATGCAAAATATCGTATGACCTTTCACTTGGGAACAAGGTAGAAAAGCTGGAAAAATACTATTACAGTGGGAATTGAATTGAAAATCGGGCATGAAAAAAACAGTATTACTTGTACAAATTTTGTTTTTTTTGTATTTGAGAATCAAGAATAGTTTAACTTAGTAACGATGAAATGTCTAATATCGTAGCAAACAATTTGATACGGCTCTATCTCAAAGTTATAATTGAAACCATGATAATGAAAAAGTCTGGTTGACTCATGTCGTTTCTTCCCCAAAGATATATCTTTGTTGAAAAAATTTAAATTTTTGTAGATATAAAGCTCAAGAGGTATCTTACCTTTGCTGGCGGTGAAATTCTGTACGGAAGGTCACGGAAAATCACTAAATTATTGGCATTTCAGGAATGCCCTTCGCAGAAAAAGTTGAACTCAAATTATTTTATTTCCATATTCCGTTAGTGTTCCGTGAGATTTGGCAATTTCTCGAAGCGTTACGAGCTACCAGGAGAACAGACAGTTTCAAAATGAACGACCATCATCAATGCAAATTAGTCATCATGAAATTTCATGTTCAAGACAGGATAAAATTATAAATTTCGCCAATTTTTAGAATATTTTTTTCGCCAAATTTATTTTTCGAAAGGTCTATTTTGCTAATTTATTTATTCAAAAATATATCCAACTTGGTCACCACCCTAATATCGGGCCCAGAATATTGTAGTTCTAAAGAAATGTTCGTCACGTTTGAACTTCATTGGAAATTATTGTAATTGCTCATATTGACTTTATTTATGCAAGATATCGAAATATTCAGCTCCGCCGTAGCGGAGTGGCGGCGGAGTCGGAAATTAGTTTCATATTGAATCCCATGTAATACCTCTGATGATAATAACGTTGAAAAATGTATGCGATGCTCAATAACTAACGTTTTAAGCTTGAAGTATCAAAAAGAAATTATATGTCACTGCAACAACATGCCAGTTACATAGTGAATGCAATTCGCTCATCATAGATATGTATTTTAAGCATTATAACTGCTGCAATACTTGATATCTTGCCGTTAAAACTCCGTCTTTCTGACCGTCACTTGAAGCAGATGATTTCTATCTTAGATATACACGTCGAGAAAATTTATTGTTTAATAATCTCCTAGAAAACTTTTATTAATACTAGAAATACGTAGTTTATATCTCTAACCGAAATTACGGAGACTTAGATATTCGTATGCTTGATAATTCTACAACTAATATTGGCTTTCAGTGGGCAAACTCCTCTCTGGAATATGGCATGAATATGAAGCGCAAAGCGATTTCTACACGATATCAACCGCTTGGAGGTGGAATACAGTGGAGGCCGTCTACATTGAATCCTTCGGAACTCGAACAATGTGCAACAGGAAATAGGAGTTATGGAGGTAATCGAGATATATTCTTAGCATTCAATCAAGTATCATCTAATGATATTTCTAAATTCTGTAGTTCCGAATTTCGTTGGCGCCAATCTAGCTATACCCTCTGTTGCTAATGATGATAATCTCAATTTTCTACCTGGTCCGTGCGCTCATGAATGGGCTGATCTGCAAGATGCCTATGAGTTAATAGCAGAATTCAATACGACGAACAGCACTGGGAGTGTCCACAGCAGCAGCAGCAACAAGGACGAATTCAGCAGCGATCGACGCAATGTTTCACGCGAAGCTCGCAATTCAAGGGAGCAACGACGTGCTCACAAGATTAGTGCTGCAATTAGCCACTTGAAGAATATCTTAGACGAAGCCGAGTTTCCTACAAAAAGTAGCAGCAAACTTCATACGCTATCTGGCTGCGAAGCTTACATTAAGCAATTACAGGCTCGAATGAAACATTTGAAAAACGTAAGATGTACCAGACAAAAACATTTGGTGTCGTTTCCCAGCACGAATACTAGTGAAACATTCATTGAAGTAGATAATTCTTGTTCTTCGAACTCTTCAAATGGCAATAGACGAATGAACGAAATTTACAGTAGCGAAGAAGGTGGCAGCGACCAGGACGAATCAAGCAGTAATGATGGTAAACCTTGGAGCTCATTGAGAACTAGCAGCAGTTTCGACTATACTAACTCCTTTACAGACCCCTCAGGTACTATTTTGGGTCTCGGGAAAAGTATTAAAGTGTGTTTTTCATATTTCTTGAAAATAAAATAAAAATTAGCTGAGTGCATTTATATGAAAGAGCAAGAACTGGAATCATATTATTTTTATAAACAAAAAATTTGTGATTTGGTTTTTTGAAAATTAAGAAACTATTTTAATTCAAAAAGCCCATTGTAATTTAAATTTATTCATTAAAATTTAATCCATAGACAATATTATATATCAACATATATGTATACATTTGAGAATGAAGATGTTGCATAAGAAATTTTCATTTAGATAAAGTTTTTACCAAATATTATTTCACGACTCTCACATTGTTTTTAATGTATCTCCACAGCCCCAATTTTTTATGGGAATGTATTTTTATTTTAATCGTAGATGAAATATTTTTTTTACTTCAAAAAAATATCTGAAAGTGAAATTTCTCTGAATTAGTAGAATGAAAGGACAAGAAAATGAATAATTATCAAAATGCATAAATATTATTTTAAAAGATATGATTTTTTTCTAAGGTTTAACTTCGGGTCTATCGAACTCTCAATCACCGGCAGCAAACTCTGGTATGGATACAGTTCGAGAGAGTGATGATATTGAATCAGGTTTTGATTTTAAAGCATGGTTCAAAATGAACCATATTGCTATGGCAGTACTGGCATTAGATGGCGGGATTTTGGACTTCAACCAGGAGTTTTGCAATCTGTTAAAGGTAAATTTCAACCTCTTTGATTGGCCTAGAAAGGATTTTAAATAGACTAAAACATAGAATAGTGCTGTCACTGATTTAACTAATGGTTATATTCAAATATTCCTGTAGTAGCTAATAGTACCATTTCTGCAGTATCTCAATGCACTACTTAAAATGGTACTTTTACTATTTGAAATAGTAATATAGATACAGTCTAAACTATTCATGAAAAATTCTTTTCTCTTTGTAGTTTGCCCCTGAGACATTGCAATTGCAAGCACTTTCTTCTCTGCTGCCTTCTTCGATGGCCGAGTTTAACTTATCTGCGGCTTTTAGTGGAAAGAATATAACTGAACTCTCTTTGAATTTGCCAGCTTCGCAATTCGATGTAGAGCTTATGTTGAATCCTGTCTTTGATTCCAATGGTCATATGATAAACATACATATTGCTGCTATCAAAAACAGCAACGCTCATAAGAATGAATCAGGTTTCTACATTTAGTGTCGGTTCATTTCTCTCCTGTCGTGATGTTTCTGTGTGCTCTCCTTTTACCCCTTTGCTGTATTGAACAGTCAACAGCCGAGTGCAATAATATTGTGACTCTTTAGGTCAAGGCGATAGATATTAAGTGTGCTAATAGTGCAAAATAATTAATTTTTTTCAGGTTGATGGATTTTAATTCGTTAATAAAGAGTTTTATCCAATTGGCCTTTGCCATTCTTTTTTGTTGCTATATTTTTAACCATGAAAATGCTTTAAAATTTTGTTTTGAAAGAATTAATTTTGTTCTTCATCAATCAGCACCACTTAACTTTCTAATTTTGCCTTTCGTTTGTGGCAGCAACATTAAATTCAAATTAAACTATTTACACTAAACTGGGTACATTATTTAGCAACCAGTATTTTGAAGCGTAATGGAAAAAAATTTCTGGTGTTATCGTTATGTGCGAAACATAGTCCACTAAACAAAAAGCAGGATATTACGAATAAATAGGATACTGGTGAAAGGAAACTCGAGTGGATTAAAATAAAACATGCTGATATGACTTTCCAGCTCATAATGAGCTTAGTTTTTCTAGAAGACTAAACTTTAGAATAGTTTATGATTCTAAAAAGGTTTGAAATGCCGCCCACTCTGCACTTCACATATGCATGCAGAATAGGAGCGAAATGTTGGGATAGTTGCTGTCAGGACTTCTACAGATACTGCTTCATTCCCACTCAAGATTATGACTTTTTATTGGCCTGTTATTCGTCTACACTTAAATATTACTTCTCATATTTACAAGCCTACAGTTCCAATTCATTAACTCATCTTCAAGATAATCTGCTTATTTGCAAGTACAAGTTTTGGAATGTCATATGTATCATGTAAACTTTACAAGTTTTCAATAGACTTATTTTCATAATCCAAATCAAAGAGATTATTGAGATGCAATTGCATTCTATACAATTCCACAACTTTAACTGTTTTGCATATTTCTCTTCACTCCTACTTCTATCCACCTCTGTGGATATCTGTCTTTGAAGCGTAGTGCTGGGAGCTGGAGTAACTAAGTTATTTCATGCTAATTCTTAATATATTTTTTTCTAGCCCTTGCTTATTCCTTATTTTGTCCTGCTCCACGGTCTCAGTGTTGTGGTGCACTCTATTCTTTCCTTTTCTCATTTCCTTTTCATAGTTACAATTTCAAAACATTCAAGAAATATTACTGAACAAAAAAATAGTTTTTAGAGCTTAAATTTACCTTTTTATTGCACTGAAATACAACTATTCATATTTAGCATTTTGTAAATATCACATGAATGTATGCAAAAATAAGTCGAGCCAGGTCTAATTTTTTACAATAAATTTAAATTTTAAAAAAGAAGGCCTTCGGTTGCAGGCCATATAGAAATAATTAATGGATCTGCTAAATCATTCAGCACTTAGCAACAAGGATCTATGTCAGTCCAGTTCTTATTACCTGTTGCGCATAGTATTACAATTTCAGCCGTAATAAATAGTAACTGATTGGGATTTTCAGGACAATAATTACAGAAATTCGTATAGAAAGCGATGACATTAAAATATTTTACCATTCCCAATGATTTCATCTAATTATTAGGTCAATGATTAAGGTGAAATATTTCGAATCTGATTCAAATTGCTATGAAGGTATTTTGTGTCATTAGTGATTACAACTAACGGACTTTAACAACTTTGTGGCAAGAAAAGGCACAAAAGTACTAGTTCAAAGGTAAACTCTATCTAAATGAAGAATCAAAGCAGAATTTTCGATTGAAATTCCTAATTGGAAAAGATAAATTGCAGACCAGTTTCATGAATAATCATTGCATTATTATACTATTACAATTTCATTCGAATCACACAATTTTCTAGGCTTGGTTTCCGTTATTTTAATAGCTCAATCAATACTGCTGTGAATACTTCATTTCCAATATTTTTCACTGAAAATTCAATCGGCCCCTCGAACCACTGAAAATCGCCACAGTTTTTTAAGTGTCCTAGTGAAAACGGACATTTGGGATGCTCAGAGTGAAGCGTAACATCGCTTAAACTGATGACAATGCCACAAAAGTTCCATTTATGCATGCCAGTTGACTGACCAGCATCAAGCTTCATGTCATATATTCGTGCCCTCGAATTGCTGCAGGGATCATTTAGAATATACGCAAAATTTTCAAGATGAGAATCGCAAAATATCGTTGGCGGATTAAGTACTTCAACTCCTAATATATTTAGTTTCTTCGGGCATTCTTTCGCCAGATAACCTGTGTGCACCTCTGGCTTACTTTTGTAGTCGGTCCACCACTTGTGAAGCTTATCAACACATAAATCAAATTCCTTATCAAGACTTTGCATTTTTGCGTGAATATCCGTAAGAGCTATAAAGAAGGTGTGTTCGGAATGCTTATGCCAAAGACACTTCTCGCCTGGTAGCATACAAGCCTTAAATACCCAGACATACTCATTATGAAACTTGCAAGGATGCATAGGCTCCTCGTGTAGATCGATATACTCTATCTCTTCGCCTTTGCATGTCATTGCAGAGGGCATCTTGCAATTAACCGTATTTATCTGCCACAATATCAATGTACCTTATAGGAAATGCGTAGATCTAGCTTCTGAGTCACGCACTGAAGTAGGGATATAACCAACAAGGAAGACAAAAGACCAAGATAAAGGAAATACGAGGACAAGAAAGTGAATAATATATGAGTAAAAGTTTAACGATAACGACAAAAATTATGGTGACAGTGTAAATTTCTTCAAGGCGTGTGGCGAGTCATCTTCTAGTTTAACTTGCTAATAATTGAAATCACCACGTCATTCACACAGTTCACCTCAAGATTCAATTATAGTAACGGTTAGTTTATCGATGGAAACTGCCAGGACAGTTCATATCTCTGCACCTAACTTAGGCTAACTATCGTGTCTGATAAAACGAAAGATATTTTTCTGATGAAATGCGACAAAAGCAAGAGTTTTAAGACAATATAAATTATGTGCATTGTTAGATTCAATACGCTCAATGTGCTGTTAGCACCTATTCAGCTTATGACTGTCATTAAATATTAATTTTGTTTGTCCACATTGAATATTGATATTTCAGTTTTTATCCATTCAATATCAACTTGGTAAGTTTCTTGTGCAATCACTACCTATCTTCAATTGCTCAATCTCAAACTAGAGGTAGTATTTATTCAAAAACAAACTCAATGAGTGGAACATAACGAGAGTAAACATGCATGAGCAAAATGAAACAATATCTATTTGAAGATTAACCGAAAGATATAACTAAGTTGAAAAATAGATACATCAGTCAGAGCATAGCATTGAGTACCTAAAATTCAGCAACATATTTAAGTACAATAGTATTTAAATGTCCTACTTATGAGACATCTCTAAACATAGCCTTGATATCAACCTGTGTTGTGGTACTTTTTTTATTGCTTGCCTTGCACCATTGAATTACTACCAGCTAATTTGTACTAAGCTAAGGAATTTAAAAAGTGAATAAAAAGAAAAAATACGCAAGCATTTAGAGAGTATTATCTTTCAAAGTTACTGTTGGTTATTTTTGTGAGAATTATTTTCCACAAAACTGCAAAAAACATTGTTTCAGAAGAATATCCACATAGTAAAAACTGTTCAGAGAAAGGAGGAGACAGTACAATAATAAAATATATTTATTGGTACCAAAGGTGGGGTGAATGCCAATGTATGCAGAGAGAAAACAGCATATGTAAAAAAGATTTAATAAAATGTAAAAGTTTTATTAAACGAAAAGTAAACAGAAAAATAATACTGAACAAATAAACATGTCCTTACTAGCTTCTGCAATATACCCTCTTGAAGTGCCCTTGAAACTAGCTCTGCGGTGAATCTTGCTATATTTCACTGCATCTTTTAGTCCATAAATAAATGCAATAATTTCTATATGTATTCCTGTGACAATTCTAGAATAAATTGTGTAATTCCATGAAATTGTCTTTGGCGGAAATAAAGCAAAGTAAAGTGGAGTAATTGATAAAGGAGCCAATTCTAATAAGATCAAAACTCTGATGACTGTTCTAGAATAATATCTAGTCAGTTAAAGCGGAGTTTGAAGTTGGTAAAGAAGAGTTTCTAGGAAGCATGATAAAAATAGAATCATTCTTTCTTTGGTTGAACTGATTGAAGAAAATAATCCTGGAAGTTTTCAATTAACCATAAGAAAGATGACGTGGCAAATTGTAGATGTAGAACAGGATTTTATAAAAATTGTGACAAAGGTGTTGACATAGAGGGTTTGGTATTTAAGTTGCAAGTAGGATAAAAGGCACAATAAGGAAAAAGGGGTAAAAAGGTGAAAATGGTGCAGGCAAAATATAAGCAAACATAGACAAACATTTATGAACATAGTCAAGCAGTTATGCTGCAACTATTTGAAGAGATAGCAGGACTGGCAAGCATCCTAACACTTCTAAGGCTATATTAAAGGTTCAGTACAGATTATGAGAATGAATGTTTCAGTTTAGATTACTAAAATAAAAGTTTCAGTATAATGTATTAGGTATGCAATAAACAAAGTGTAAGAGAAAACAAACAAAAATTAGTGCAAAAGCACTACATTTACTAATTTGTATTGATAGAAGTGAGAATATTTTATCAGCACATCAACAAAACACATGCAGCCCAAATATTCCAAATGTGTAACTCTCTTTGAATTTGTATTTGTGTTACTCTTCTTGAACTTGTATTTGTGTGACTCTTCTTGATTCTTAGAATTGTACAAATCTTCTCAAATATTTTATCACAGCTACAAACAAAATAAATACTTTAATAAGTTAGTTCCTAACAAATATATTTTGATTACCAACAAAGTGTCAGGAATTAACCCCTAAGGGAGCTAATTCTGTTCTGTAGCTGCGGTACATTTCTTCCAATACTATGTTGAAGTTTTAGTTCTGATTATGAGAACATGTTTCAGTAAATGATATTTTGTAGTGTTGATGAAGTTATCTTACTTCTATCAATACAATTTAGGATGTAAAAATATACGTATTCTTTCACAGATTTCTTGTTTATGTTGCGTGTTACATTCCTAACAAAGGAATTAGTTGAAGAATTTGATCTAAGCTGAACTATCATATAATTCAAACACGTATTCAGCTATCAAAATATTGCCCTTTTTTGCTAACAATAGCTCCAATCCAACACTGGATTTATCGTGTGAATTAATTGCTAAAACTTCCCGTACAGTTTAAAAATATCTGAACAATATTCAACGTATCTTTAATGTGGTGAAGAGTGAATTGACACTTGCAAATTAATCTGCAAAATATTTTGCTGATATGAAATGATGCAATAGAGTTTGATACTGGTGAACAAGTATATCTGAATTGACAGAATACTAAGTTCAATTATCCTTGCATGAAGTTGGTCAAGTAAATAATTGATCCATACAAGATAATTGAATATTTTAATCCTGTTGTGTATTGGCTAAAGCTTCCAGACTCTATTAAATGGATTCATGATGAGTTTCATGTGTCTCTCTTATACAAAGAAATGAAGAATGATATCCCTGGATGAGAAGTGCAAATATTACCTCTGTTTTATATTGAAGATGCTAAAATATTTAAAGTTGAGAACATTTTTAATGCAAATAGAGTAAAAGGTAAAATGAAATATCTTGTATCATGGAAAGGCTACACACTGATCATAATTCATGAGAATCTTGCTAGCACCTCCATAAATGTAATGAAGCTCTCAAAGATTTTGAAAGGCATTATCCAGATAAAAGAAGACTTTGGCATAGGAGGGAGAACTGTTAGGACTGCACTAATAGTTGTCATATACATGTATACTTAGTATTTGCAAAATTTGGCCATTTTTATTTAGCAGTTTTTGTTCTATATGGAAATTTATTCTTGTATTCTGCTTGTTCCAAATCAAAGAAATACTTCAATTAGCTTATTCTTATATATGTCAATATATTAGTTTAGCTCTTAGACTTCTGAACAACCTTGTACATAATATATTGTATTTCAACCCTCAGTTCATGTTTGCTTGGGTTCATTTGTTCTGAATCTTTATTGTTTATTCTTAATCTTAAAAGTTGCTCCTGATTGCTTTGAATCCCACTCCTTATAAGTACTTTTTACTCATTAATATTAAATACTTTGAACAATGTAAAATATCCACACCCTACAATAGAAGTTGACACTCTGTTTTGATTGGGTTAGAGGTAATGGCACTTTTCTACGACCTAATAAAATATTAAACTATATCCAGCTTTAATAAACTATATTTCAGACAACTGGCAGAATGTAAAACAAACAGACACTAGAAATAAATCATACAGTATATATTACTGTGTTGCTAGAAGTTAACTCTAGCAGTGCAATACAGACAAACATTCAATTATGTGACAAGCCATTAACAATTGCACTGTTGCACAATCTCATTGGCTAAATTTAGAACATGATGTCAGCAGTTGGAATTCTAAATAATCTGAATTGAAAATCTTCAGCAGAAATAATGATGCAGCAAAAAATAATATAGGATTAACCGATTAATTCCTAACAGAAATCCGGTGTTTTCCATTTTATCTGTACACCAGTCCTGCATGAGTCCTCTGTTCAAACTGAAAATTCGCTTACTGAGGTTTTTGAACTCCTTGATCATCATGGCATTTTTGCATTGGATAAAGAGCAAATAACTCAAGTCTAGACAGCAGATTCTCTTGTATGGTAGCAACAAAGGTATTGATTCATACGATTGAATCCTACTCTGGAATCAGCAGTGTAAACCACAAGCTTTAACAAAGTTTCAATGGCACCAAGTTTTAAATGCAATAATAAAAGTAACTAATTCCATTACATTGTTGCAAACCTTCAAAGTGTATTGGCCGGTAATCAAAAATTAATTCGAATAATTTTTTGTTTTATGGGTATACCTGTGAATTGCTAACAATTTCGTATTTTGTGTACAAACAGAAAAAACGAAATTGCCAATAGTATTATCAATACTAATTTATATGGAACTATGATTGATCAGTTTCTGACTAATCTGTTTTCATTGTATATCTTTATTCATAATGCTAATCAAATCCATTTGCATTTAATAACTCTATAAATTGTGGATAATGTAGCCCGATGATAAATTCATCTAAAAACAATAATGTTTTAATTCCCTTATCGGAATATATATATGTCAAAGCTAACTTTATCCTTTCACTTTCGATAAGTGCTCAAAAACAATGAAGCCAGCGAAAACATCACTTCAATCCCAAAAATACGCCAAGACTCAGCGACTAAAATCGACTGCCCAAAAAAAGACCCTAATAGGGCGCCTAATTTAACCCCTAGCAATCCAGCTGAAATCACTGAAAATAGCGTAAGAAGAACCGTCGTTCTTGATGGGGGAGGTATTGGACCCATCTGACCCAGTTCATCCTTCATAATGGGTGGTGCCTCTCGAGTTGACATCCTTGATATAGCTGTTACCGCAGATACAAGAATCAAAATTTTTGAAGCCGACGGAAAAACAACACCGAATGCTCCGATAATGCCTATTTCAATAAAAAAAATTTACCATCGAATGTGTTCTATTAGAGCTATTCAAGATGAGCAACTTTCAAAGCATGAGAGAGTTTCAATACTCTACGCCACAAAATACCAACCCATGAATTATTCAGATAAATTCATAAATTAATGATTTAAATTGAATCTATATGTCTTTTAATGTCTTCAAGTACAAAAATGTTGAAAGGAATCTCATGGGACCACCATGAACCCGATAAAATTACAAATTTGCGTATAGTAAATTACTCAAGAAATAACAAATTCCCTAATGACATATTTGCACCCACAAGGAATAAAAAAAGTCATTTTGTGCCAAGTTTAACTTTGGATTTCGGATATGGTAGATAAATTCAGTGGTTCAGACAGATCCTTCATGCACACAAATTTTTGCTTAAAATCAACTGAATTATTGAAATTAATTGGATTTAAAAATGCAATTCCATTTAAATAGAGGCATCTATTTTCCTACACATCGCACTCTAGAGCATTAAATTTGACTAATATGTTCCAAAATTGAAAGAGAAATCAAGATAAATGAGAAACTTGCTCTAAACAGAATCATTTTGACGAAAGGCACTAATCACTGATTAGCTCGGAATGAATTTGGCCCTTTATATGGATATTTATATATATGATTTGGTACTTTTTATAATCAGCTTTGCCTACCAACCAACAGTGGCCCTGTTACTGATAAGGATAACTAGTATCAACCAATAGGAGCAACTGAAAATCAATGAAACTATCCTGAAACAAAAACGAGTGATTTTTTTACTGAGCTCTTAGCCAATAACCAACCAGCAGAAAAATAGGAAATTTCCTAGCCGCACTAAATAGAATAATTTCATTAGTTTCTATTCATTCATACGAACTTTTGGCTAAAATTAGGCATAGTGCTAGAAGGGAGGAAAAGCTTAGCCAGCATTTTATGATTCAAAACAAATCCTAAGTTTGTACCTCAAAAACATAACGTCCATTCAATTCAATTCGTCATATCAAATGCAGTTATAATACGAAAGCATAATACCTTTGACTAAATTTATTGTGAATAAATGAAATTACAAACTGATAAATTTCTGCAAAATTTAAGCTATTTATTCTAAAATTACGTATAAGTATTTCATTATTCTCGTTATATATAGACATGTGAAACTTAAACACTGCCAAGCCAGTGCTTTTGGTTGGCCAACAACTAACAGCCAATCAATTGCATATTAAACACTGAACTAAGTGCAGCGCATGAAGTTATGGTATGAATTAAAAATAATAACCTTGTCCCTCGAAAAGTTCTTCAATTGAAAGGTCACATCATGCCCAAAAGACAGCAAATACAATTCCTTTTACGTAAATTTACGTAATTGCAGCATGACCTTTCATTTATGAGAGAATTTCAGGGGCCAAGCAAGATAAAATTATTACGTTTTTACAGGGATATGGGGGGGGGCATCATGTACATATTCTGTATTTCTTTAGGGGGGGGAGTAGAGCAAAACCTATAAAATTTTCTTGGAGGAGGGGACGATCATGTAAGACTTGTACTTACTGAAAGGATATATGGCGCTTATTGCCCACTCTCTGTCAGGCAATACAATCAGTCCACGGGTCCACTTTGGCACTCTTGGTGCAGTTTTTCGGTTTAAAATATTCCTTTCGGCTTGTTCGGCAGCAGCAGCTTCCCTACTACTGCCTGATGACATACTGCCCATTCTTTGCTTTAATCGTAAATCCATTATATCATCTTTGAGCTTGTCAATTCGAACTTGTTCCTTGCGATCGCCTTGATGTTTTGCTCGTAACCTCAAAGTAGCCTTCAGCATGTACAAAATGCATTTGAAAAACAGAATAAAACCTGTTAAAATGCTGCTAGCCATTATTTGAGCATGCAGATAGAGAATAAGTTTCTTATAAAATACAATTATTCCAAATCTGACCTCATTCTATTCTTCTCCCTAAATATTTAACTGGGAATGCAAAGAAGAAAAAGTTGAGTCTTTAGTTTTTAATTTGAATTTAACACAATGACAAGTTATGGTTGAAATAAAATTACTATAATCCTAAATCGCCATAATTCTTTTGCCAATATTTAATTAAGCGAAAATTACCGATAAAATGAGCTGTCCCCCCAGTTCTGATGTATAGATAGATGTGAACAATATTATATTTCTAAAGCGATCAACTTTATCATATTTATTCTGCACAGAAGTGATGCTCAATATGCACATCTCTGTTTTATCATCTAGTTGGATTCCATAGAAAATGAATGCATGCCTCAGTTTCAAACAAAAAATCTCACATCTTATCAATTAATAATAGAATTCAACTGAATTCACAATATAAATATTTCAATATAAACTTTCAATTATGGCCGATACTATTCCATACAAACTATTAATGCCGCCTAAAATGCACCAATTTTCCTTGGCCTCTTTACAAATATAAGAAGATTAAATTTTTAAAATTTAAATTACTTTTCGACAAAAAAAGGAAAACACACTAAAAATTTCAATGCATAGCTTATTAATATGAAATTTCTTATTGAGTGTGTTATTATTATTCACGATCTGAAAGTGTTCTAAAAGGGATCCCTTCATTCTAAGCAACCTAAAAATACATAATTGCTTGAATGTGAAGGAAGTTCGGTGGCTTTTTAAATGAAATATATTTAGATGGAATAGCTATTATGTGCATAATTGACAGTCTAAAATTAATACTTCTGATTAAAACAATGCAGTATATTTCAGTTTTACCTCTTGAATTTCCTCGTAACTGGCATCTTCACTAACACCAAGCTGTCTGAAGAGAGCAGCGCCTTCATTTTTTCTGGGTCGAGTAGGAGTCGATTTTTTCAATGCGAAAAGATTAACGATGGGTTTAGGCATCCAATCGCTAATACCCATATGCATAGGAGATACATGGGAAGCAGAGGATCGAATCATTACGACATTTCCTGATTAAAACGGCGCAAAACTGTTACTATAATATCCACTTGATACTAATATCAGATATTCAATCGAACATTGGATCATGAAATATTTATTGTGCATTTCTTCAGTAAAATGAATGCTTACGTGAAAACAGCAATAATGATAATACTCTATGAGCTGATAATGAAAGATAGTTGAAATTATTAAAAAATATGACCTTGGTTTAATGGCTGGATGAATGCAAAATCATGAGCGAAAAGCGAAGAAGCAACAGTTGCAATATTCGCGCAAGGATATCTCATTGTTATTTGACTCAGCTATTCTGTGCGCAGCTGGAGGGATTGCGTATGTGTTTGGTGAGAAACAGTTAATCTAACTAATCAAGTCTTCAACCTAATTTGTGATTTAAAATTACTTATTTTTATAAACTTTTCAGTCCGCTTTAAATCGTTTTTGAATAAAGATCCATTTCAAATAGAAATATTCTAAAGGAAATTCAGTAAATAAGGCAATAATAAATAGTTTCAAGATTTTAGCCACCACGTTTGGAAGCTCTAGCAAAAATTGTTGGATTGGTGTTACATCTCAGCACTGCTAAATTGACTTTACTTAATGCTCCTGGCCGACATGTAGAGATAAATCTCAATGTTCTTTATCTTTCATTGGCTGCGTTTTATGTATCCGAGTCTGATTGATGATGAAAAATAAGAATAACAGAATAAAGGTTCGCTAAAATTGATGCAAAATAATTTATCATGATCGTCATTATCACCATAAAAAAGTCACATGGGATTCTACATTGCCAGTGCTTATACTTTTTATAAATTCTGATATGGTTGCATTGCATGATGCACTGTTGGCTAATAGGCGTAGTTATATTGATATGTTAAGTCATCATCCTTTTTTAATCCATATTTGGTTGGCTATAAATAAAGTTCAATAACTTATCTTGAGTTTTATTGTAGCATTCTAATTTGCTGCACAGGCCAAAGACAAATTAAAAGAAGAATGACCAGAAAAAAATTTGTGAAATCGTCGTTTATTTACATTATTAAAAAATACCATTAGCATGCAGTGAGAACTCTATTTGTAGTTAAACTTAGTTAAGAATGGTATCTGATAATAAGTGCTATAAAAGTATGTGTTTTGTCAAACTATTTGATTTAAGTTGTATCTGTGATTTATAAAAGCAGGTCAACAGCTCTAGAATTGAGTAACTGAATGTTATTGTACTTCTGAAATTTCCTCTGTCAAAAAATTTATGGTAAAGAGAGTTTAATAAGACTCTTTTTCATTTCGCTTAAGAAATATGAAGACACACTTGAGACTGTGTTAGAACAGATAAGTAAGGATGAACTGTAAGCTAGGACATCCCTGGTAATATAATCACCATACCTCTTATAGATATATGAATAAAAGAAAAATACATTTTAGAAAAAGATAATGCAAAAATATTCTTATTCTGTAAGCTATAATTTATAGAGGACGGTAAGCTCAAACTAATCATTTGTTTTTTATGTTCTTTCACTTGAATCTAAAGTTTTAAGCTCTCTTTTAATGTTCACTTTTTAAATCATAGCTTTTATATAGAGTTTTATGTTTTGATTGACATGGCTGAATTACAAGTGTACTTACAAAATTATTTATTTAAAAATATTCAGTATCTCTATTAACCAATAAACAAGTTACATTTTGATATGATTTGTTAAAAATAAATTAATATGTGTCTGTGTAAAATTTCAAGAATCTAGTACCTTTGCATTTACAGTATCACATTTTTATATTTCTATTAGATAATGTAAACTTTAAAACCTTTTGGCTTCTAAATATCTTGGAAAAAACTTCCAGCAGTATAAATTATTTTAGTATAAAGCAGAATGCTCTTCGAGATTGGTAACTGCATAGTAAAAAATTAAAAAGCAGTATAAATTCAATACAATTTATTGAATCTGTTCATTGATTTAGATACAGTTCGAAATATTTTCTCAAACTACTTAACATGCAGCAAATAAACCCCAAAAATGAAAAAATGCCGCTGAATGAAAACTGGCAACTCTATGAGATTTGCCAAGGCTTGGTGTATCATGAAAAATCAATCAAGAATATTAAAAAATTTTGAATTTTATAAAAACGTAATATTTATAGAACTTGTGCCACTACCAAAAAAGTTAGGACAACTTATACTACAATTCACATTATCTAATTTATCTAAGAATATTTGCTCTGATTGGTTGGTATTTTTTTCATATATATTTTCTCTCTTTTCAATCACCGAATATTTTCAGTTTAATTATTTCAAGACAATCTTTCCAGAAAGAATGCCTGGAACAAAGTTTACTGCAGTATTCAATATCACAGCCCTATAGATAACCGTTAGCGCTGATCAACGAGTTTGTGCATTTTCTATCATTGAATGGCTTGTCCTCCAATAGCTGACTGAATATCCATTTCCAGTTTCCCTCTATAAAAAAGCTGCAAAATTAATGAAAAGAGTATTTTCAATTGAGCCTTTATTAGAACTTAACAGATTTAAAGATAAAGCTTGCAACAAACAACTGCATTGAAGGGCATTGAAGGGCAAGACATGATATATATATATATATATACATATATATATAAATATATGTATTATAGTATATTAATGTGATCAAGTAAAGAACTCATGAAGCTTAACCTGTATGTTCTGAGGCCTCACTTCCGATCAATTGAGATGTAATAAATACAAAGTTGATAACCAATTGAAATCGGTTTTCAACTATTATTGAATACATGTTAGAACTGCAATTACTCTTTGGATCCACATATTCTATAATATGTGTTTTATTCCACATTTATATATGATGCTCCACAAGCCAACCAATGAGAATGTATCTACTCATCAAGCTCAAGCTAGTCGTAAATTATTTTTTGATGTATTTTATATTCATGCTTTCATTCATTAATGAAAACACATACACATGCAAATGAAAACACATACACATGCAAATGAATACACTTGCATTCCTTTTTTCTCTTGTTCCTTTTTACCGGTGTTGATTCATCTCCATTGCTTTGTCAACTTTACTTAATCTATTTTTTCTTGCTTTTTTTTATCAATATACACATTTTTAGTTCATCAATAGACATAGCAATTTTAATAACTTATTTTACCAAGTTTGTTCTTATAAGCAACTACTTCTTTCAACAATAAACCAGCTCAATATCTTTTTGCTTGAAATCTTAATCAGAGAACGGTCCTAGTGCAAGTAGCACTTATTAGTCTTTTTCATCCAAAACTGTTGGGATACTTACCATTCCAACTTCTCTGAACTTATTTACAGCACAACTTGTGTCTATACATTTATCCTTAAACCAACATTCCTTTGCCTCAACACTATTTTTAATATGCCACATGTCACTTTTCTTGCGGTATATTAGAAACTTGTCGATACATTTTCTCAAATGTATATTTTATGTCATAAAATTCAACTCAACCAACACTTATGCTTCAAACCCCATTTCTGATGACTCAGTATTCTTTGATTTCTATTTCAACTGACTAAATACTACTCTAAAATGGTCATCATGCCAATATTTCCATCCAATCTCCACTAAATATTATCTATTTCTATTCTAGTTCCATAAGATTATATTTAAAAATGCCAAACAATTATTTTTGCACACAAATAATTATCATTAACCTACTTTAAAATAATATTAGTTTTACTTATGTTTAAATAGTTTCACCTAGATTCAGTGTAGCTCAATTTACCAGCTTCAAGTACTTATGCAGAAGTTGCAGTACTGCATGTACTACAGGGATCTAACTTTCTTTGAATTAATTTGCTAGCTCTTTACCATAGCTAATAAAATGTACACATTTTACTAGTCTGTTGTTTGTACTATTGCTAGCTTGCCTGCACTCTTGAACATTTTTTCCTTTATCTGCAAGGAATTATGATTTACTTCTGTACGTCCATCTATCTATTTTATTAATGTAGACATTGTCCACGAATCATTAGCTTTAAATTTTTCAAACATAAACATTTTGTTTTAAGTGAAAATCCTTAAGAAAATGATGTTGTACTACACCGCTGCACTGGTAAGTTAACATGATTGGTACAAAGATTATAGAATCTTTTCATTGGCATTTCACTATAAAATTTGTAAGATAAGAAGTGCAAATATGTCTAAACTTTTTACAAGAGATTGTATGCATCATACTGAAAAAATATGCAGAGCTACTTGCATACCTACATATTTGCTGTGTTGGTAACAAACTGCTCAATGAAAAATTTAGTAGTGCAAAACTACTTCTATCTCTAAAGTATTCACTTATCACCATGCAAGCTCTAAACTCTGTATATTGCATAGTATCACTGCATATGACTGAAATTGGTTCAGATGCTGAGCATTTCTATTTAGTGCTAGATTACATAGATATTACACTGAGGCTATAGTAAAAAATTTTAGATGAATGATAGTTGCAGTTCTTTAGCTCTTGCAAAGAAAGATGAGGTTTGTATATGAACAAGAACCTCACAGCTCCTTGACTTTCTCATTAACAGCATTCATATTTGAGAGGCAATACATTACTTTTTAATAAATGTACATACCAAAACTACTGGCAAACAACTTCAATTAATATTTTATGGAAACATGATGTTGGTGTCAGGATCTGATCTGTTTCACCGTGATCTGTTATTGAACTGTGACTCTATGGACTTAATTTGTCTTATATGTGTATTCTTGTAAAGTATGTTCTCTAAAAGAGTGTTCTCATTAGTGTGTTCTCATAAGTATGTTCTCATGAGTGTGTTCTCATATGCGTGTACTCATAAGTAGTATTGTGTTGACAAGATTCATTCTTGGCAACACATGAATAGGGATTAATACATTATTGGCTGTGTGTCTTCTTTGGGTTTCTGGTGATGTTTATTATTGGTTATATGCATAGTCTTTAATATATTGATTCCTAGCAGTTGGGTAGTCTGGACAATATGATGCCTATGGAAACATTTGTAGAGTCTGAAACTTTCTCAAATGAACAAAAATGTCCAATTTCATATTGTAAGGTAATTATGCATTCATTATTAAACATTTTTTTGTGCTAAAAAAGCTTAAAAACTGTGTTAGAAAAGTAGTCGTAAGTAGTCAATTGTAAAAATTCGCATGACTAGTTTTTCTGATATTGATTTTAAGCTGTAGTTTTATCAACTTCTATGTAAAAATCTTTACATACATTATTTTATTAGTGCTATAAAAGTACAAATACTCTCTCATGCAAGATTTATCTTGCTGTACATGTATAAACTATTATACAGATTTTCCAAATTTAAAAACAAGACATATTGATTATTATTATGCTTGAAATGCTGTTAGTATTTTTGTCAACATAATAACAATAACACTAATTTCAAAGAAATTAATAAAAATGCATGTAATATTTTGGTTCCATCAAACAAAAAAGTTCAGGAAAAGTTGACATTATTTTCAGTAGTATGTAGCAAAATTTTCACTTTTTTTGTAGTTCTTTATTGTTTCCTGTGTTTTTCAACAAAACTCTAATTTTATCTATTGTCAGGAATTAACCCCTAAGGGAGTTAATTTTATTTTGTAGCTGTGGTACATTTCTTCTGATACCCTGTTGGAGTTTCAGTTTAGTTTATGAGAACAAGTTTCAGTTCTGATCATGAGAACAAGTTTCAGTAAGTGATATTCTGCTGTGTTGCTGTAGTTATCTCACTTCTATCAACACAATTTAGGATGTAATAATATACATATTCTATCACAATTCCTTGTGTTCATGTTGTATTTTACATTCCTGACAGTTTGATAGAAGCACTTTTGCTACTAACTTGGCAATTTCCAGTTTTAATTTTCCTTGGATGTTATTTTCAAGTTGCACAATGATTTCTCAGTAGTTTTCCTTTGTCACTTTCTTGTTGTCCATGGCTTTTCTTTGTCACTCTCTCTTATCTTGGTGGCTTTCCTTTGTCACTCCCTCCTGTCTTGGTGGCTTGCCTTTGTGACTCTCTTGTCTCAGTGGCTTTCTCTTGTCACTCCCTCTGTTCCTTTGTGATCTCTCCTTACTACAGTTCTTGCTCATGCTGTTTGCAACATTTCTGCATCTTTGGCATATTTTCTTTTTTTTGGTCAAATTGCTGTGTCTACTCTGTCTGCACCTGATTTTTGTTCCATTCTGTACCACTTAGTTAGCTGCTTACCCCCTTACTCCTTGACATTGTTTTGCAAAGATCCTGACTTGTTGGACTCCTTGACTGCTTGTCTACTAGTTTTCTTGCTTCTTTGCTTGCTGATTTCCTTGTCTCTTTGTGTGCCTTCTTGCACGTTCTACTAGTTGATTTGTCCTTTTGCTCAAGTTCTATTTTGAATTGTGATCATCTAATCCGTGAATTCAAAGCATATTGTGTACCTGGATTGGAGTCCACAGCTAGGGGGGCATCTGTTAGGAATTAGTTCCTTTAGGGATTAATTCTGTTTCTATAGCTGCAGTCAGTTTTCATTTATGACATTTCAAGTAAATTGGCTGCACAGATTCCAGTAAGGTTATATATTTTGTTGTGTTAATGAAGTTAGCTCACTTCTATTGACACAATTAATGCATGATAAATATACACATATCTGTCACAGTTTCTTATGCTTAGTTGCATTTCATGTTTCTAACATCTATACCATTTTTTTCAAAAACTAGAACTAAAACTACATACTAAATTTATTATATTAACTGGATTGGTATGTATCAATCAAAATTCATTGATTTATTCAACTGTTTTGGTGTTTGATAATACAAATGCTTAGCTTAATTTCAGTTGGTTCTTATGAACCTTTTGTTTTTTTCTGAGAACTTTTTTTCCAGTAATGTGCATGTGCTTCAGTTAAATTCATGTAGCTTAAGCTCAGAATTGTATACAGTTTCTGTTGGCTATGCTCATGATGTAGACCTATGTAGTTTTTACCTCATTGCTAGTGCAAATATCAATGTAGTATAGTTGGAATATATGGTTTACAGAAATTGTAGCCTTTTCTTGGCATATGTCAATTGAAATGTCCTTTTTATTTCACATAAGAAACAAATTGTAGAGAATCTATCTGTTTTTATGTGGCTGTATTGATTCTTTCTTGTCTAATTTATCAACCAAACTTTTTAGCTTGCCTCTGTCTTAAAAGAAAGTTGCAGAAAGTTCTTGCAACCTTACTATTTTCATCCACTAAGGAAGATTTTATTTACCAGTAACTAAATTTGGTGAATACACACCAGCTCATGCACTGTAAAAAAAATACTTCAAAAAAAGGCAAAATGTAAACAAATTTCATTTTTTTTAATAATTTTTTTGAGTAAACTTTTAGTAGTTGCATTAGATATAAACTATCAGTAAAAAAAATTTATACCTATTTGATTTATCATTGACTAATTTGCACAGTTTAAATAGAGCGTTTTCAATTTCTTTGCAAACTGTTAAAAGTTAGCTCCTATCTGATTAATTCAATTTTTATAGCTGCAGTCAGTTATCATTTATGACATTCCAAGTAAACTGGCTGCACAGATGCCAGTAGGGTTATATATTTTGTTGCGTTGATGAAGTTATCTCACTTCTATCAACACAATCAATGCATGATAGATATGCACATATCTGTCACAGTTTCTTGTGCTTAGTTGCATTTTATGATTCTAGCACAAACAAAAAAATGTAATTAAGATTAAAGTACTAAAAGCTCAGCACTAATAATTTTTGCTGTGTATAATTGAATGAAGATTTTAATCATTAAAGAGCTTTTCAATAGCCAAAGTACCAATACATATAAACTGTTAGCATAGAAAATACCTCTTTAGATTTATTTAGTGTATTAGAATACATCTTTTTCACATCATATATTAAACATTTTTTAGAAAAGAAATATAGGACAACTAGCATAACAATTCAAAATAATAAATTTTAGGTGATCCATATGCAGTTTAAGTAGTAGTAATTAGCTAGCTAAGAAACAGTTTTGAAGTTTCCTCACCGGGCCTAAGGTTATAAATCCTCAAAAAATGTTTTCTGTGCCAGCATCATCTAACCGGTGATGATCATACTTACTGTAAGCTACACTGTTTTCCGTATTTAGCATTTGAAACAAATTAGTGCTGTAACTTAAGTATTGTTTTTAATACTATTACAAGGTGACAGTAATTATGAAGGGCAATCTACAAAGTGTATGTAATATAAAAGTTAATATAATCTCCAAAATTGTCTATTGCCTCAATGTCTTTAAGATCTTCAGCTACTGCTTTACTGTGAACAGAACTACCAGCTATCAAGTTGGTACTGATAAAGTATCTTCATGCTGACACAATTTCAACTACCTTGGCAAATTTTTTATCCTAATCTAAGAATTTTACACTTGCCAGCATGCCAAATACAAAGTAAATTTATCAGCTCCTTCAAAGCCTATTTACTTGAACCTCAAGGCAAAATTAGTTGGGAAAGCATCAATGTCAATATTTTTGCAGTCTTCAACCATTGCTACATTTTTTACAGGTGCCCAAAAATCTCAAGCAGCAAGCATGTCTTTGTGGATCTGTTAGGAAAATACAAACACAACAAATAACATAAAAACAGAAATAGTATTTGATATTAACCTATATGTGTTGCTGAAAGTGAGATAACTTTTGCAACACATAAAACATAGCAGCATGAAGAATAGGGTTCAGTTCTCTAAAGTATCTTAGAACTGAAACTGAAGCCAAGCTGAAAAAAAACTGAAACCAAGCTGAAACCAAGCTGAAACCAAACTGAAACCAAACTGAAACTAAAATCAAAACATGGACAAATCATACCATAGCTACATAGATATAAGAACTAACCCTTAATAGAGTTAGTTCCTAACAGGACCAAAAATGTTGTGATTGGAGATGATGATATGAACATTGCATACATATATATATACACATATGTATTTTGGATATTGACTTAAATGCAAACTAGCTTTACAACAGGTCTCACAAAAGCAGAGCCATACCAAAACTGTAAAATGAGTAATTGAAAATAAAGAATTGCTTGAAAAAAAATGATTATTTTTATGAGCTATTTGACAGTTTTCTCTCAATTTTTCAGGAATTCAACCGGTAAATTTGAAGAATGCCAAGTACTGGTAGTCAGCAGGTCTATTTCTTGGTAACTACATGTCAGGAATTAACCCGTAATACGGTTAATCTCTTATCTTTATAGTTGCGGATATTCTGACAATTTGAAATATGTTCTCAAAAAGAATGTTCTCTTTTTGAGAACATGATGCTTCAGTT
>JAULBW010000788.1:0-29697 GCA_032358265.1 Vaucheria bursata | reverse complement strand
TTGCTAGAGTTCACTTCTAGCAATGCAGTAATATATACTGTATGATTTATGCTCAAATGTCTGTTTGTATTACAGTTCTTCGATTAATTATTTTCGACTTTTCGCCCTCTATCTTTGGCATGTGCTGGGAAGATTTTGATTTATCCCATGATCTAGACTCCAACTTCAAATCAATTTCGAGTCACTCAATATTCATATTCGTCGAGTCAAATCAGCAAGTCGATAGATCATATTTTACCTGTTTATTGATTACCATCAAACTTATTTCTTAGTTTTAGTACTGCGTTCACTCTTTTAAGTCAAAATGATCGCGTCTCGTTTATTACTACGAAGAAACTTATCATCTCCCAGGATAAAAAATGATTTAATGTATGGTGCCTCCAAAGCTTCTGAGATTCGCTTCGTTACAAGGACAATGTCATCTGTCTTCCAACGCAACAAACCGCATGTAAATATTGGAACAATTGGTCATGTGGACCATGGAAAGACAACATTAACTGCAGTAAGTACTTTCTGGAAAGGGGATGCAACATTAATCCAAGCCTTTATGAACTTTATTTTGCTGTAAATTCTAGGCAATTACTAAAATTTTGTCGGAAAAAGGGTTTGCGAAGGCGTATTCATATGAAGAAATAGATAAAGCTCCTGAAGAAAAAGCAAGAAAAATTACGATTAATACAACTCATGTTGAATACGAAACTGATACTAGGCACTATGCTCACGTTGATTGCCCTGGTCATGCAGATTATGTCAAAAATATGATCACTGGCGCTGCACAAATGGACGGGTAAAGTCAATCTTATTTATATTACGCCGTCAACTTATAAGAACGCTTCTATGATAAATGAATTGGTCTTGTGATGTTTGAACTCATAATACCACCACTATATTTATATTAAAAGTATAAATATTTTAATTATAAACTATTCGAATATAATGCTATATAACAAATGATGATTTTTATCCTTCAAAGATTGGTAAAGTTTAGGTTTGTAATGTGGTATGCTGTAAATTGTTATTTTAATATTACTGATCGATTGAAATGATATTATCATTCCTAGAAACAAGCGAAGCCCATCAAATTTACACTTATTTGGAACAAAATAAATTTTATTATTCGACAACATGAATAAAATCAATGCAATATTAACATGCAAATGGACCACCCGGAGCAAGAATATGATATCCAAAAAAATAAAAACATCCATCCATTAAAAATTTAAACCTTCAATTTTTCACTTACCAAAGTCAGAGGTGTAATGGCTGTTGTTGTCTTTTACTAATTTTCATTTCTGTTAGAGCTACTGATATCCCTATTTGAAGGTTTAATTTAACAAATGTGCGCCAAAATTCATATATAAATGCGAATTATGTCTTTAATCAGTATTTTACTATAATATTTCAGGTCTCGTAGTTAAATGTGTAAAATTTTCTTATTTTTAGGTTTGTCATTTTTATCGATAACAATTTTAATGCTGAATGACTTTGAAAAATGTTTTAATCCCCCTATCCTATTTTTATGATGCATAGTTAGAAGTGCCCATAATTAAATTGCAGTAAAATCTTGATGAAAGGATTGGCATTCTTTTTT
This sequence comes from Vaucheria bursata, assembly GCA_032358265.1. Lineage (NCBI taxonomy): Eukaryota > Xanthophyceae > Vaucheriales > Vaucheriaceae > Vaucheria > Vaucheria bursata. Next base: position 28,106 of record JAULBW010000788.1, on the reverse strand, counting down.
TCCAAAAGCTACACGAACCTTTTGTTGAAATAATTTTTTTGGAATCATTACACATTGGTCTTTTCTATTTTGGTACAGTCAATTTCATTTTCTCTATCGTGTTTGTGCATTGGTTTGCATTAAAGAGTGTCGTACATCGCCTACAGCTAACTTTCAAAAAAGTTTACCATCATTGAATTTAGAACCTTGATTAAGTCTTAAACATTTTTCTCTAAGTTCATATTGTTACAAGTGTAAGTTATAATCCATCTTAAATTATACCACCTGTTTGGTCCTGACTTGACTAAAAAGACTTTTTCTTGATGCACTTGGCAAATAGCATCGTGAATTGGTACTGGGAGCTCAGTACCGTGTAATTTATTGAGTGACATTTGCTGCATCCGCAGCAAGGAATATTTTCAACCCAATGATTGAAACAGATCATTTTGTCTCAAGTTTCACCGTTGATAAAATTGCTGAAAAGTAATTACATTACTTTATTGGAAATAAAATTTGACTCAAAGAATAAACTAGACTTTAACCCATGACCATCAGTTCTCATAACATATTCTCTACCAAACTATGCTACTTAAAAATGAAAATAATCAGGTTGAACAATAATATCTTGTTATCGCTGTTAAAGTTGAAAATAGTCAAAATAGAGGGTACACTATTACTTATGGGTTAGCTTGAGTACTTTGTATAATCTCTTGATAAAAGAATTATTTTGTATTACTATTTACTATTGCATTGCTTTGCTAATAATGGCTTCCTAATTCTTTTGGCCTACTTAACTTGAAGGTACCAAATGCAATTAACGAAAAATTAAAAATGGCAATAGTTTTTTTCTGATTTGGTAGTTTATGATATTCATTCTATATGTGTGCAGAGCTATATTGGTAGTTTCTGCCACTGATGGCCCGATGCCTCAAACTCGAGAGCATATTTTACTCGCCCGGCAGGTAGGTATACCGAATATGGTAGTATTTATGAACAAGGTTGATGTGGTTCCGGATGAAGAACTTCAAGAGCTCGTCGAAATGGAAATTCGAGAATTGCTGACATTTTACCAGTTCAATGGCGAGGAGACACCAGTTATAAGGGGTAGCGCATTGGCTGCCGTGGAAGGGAGAGATAATGAATTAGGAAAAGATAAAATCATTGAGCTGATGGCAGCAGTGGACAGCCATATTGCAGTGCCGCCGAGAGGTATGCAGTGTACCCTCCTTTGAGTTAATAATATTTTTGATACAGTTTGGTCTCTCATGAGCTAACATATAATACGTCCAGTTGTCTGTGAGTTAAGTAAGCACTTTCTGAATACAGTAAATTCTTTATTTAGCTTTGCTTTTTGGCATAGTTTAGTCTCTTGAGACGAAACATTTTAATTACAGCTCTCTCTCTTGAATTAACAATTGCTAAATTCAGTGGATTATCTCTTGGCTTAATATTTGAGTTAATAGCGGCTGACTATATTATTTCAAGCACTAGTCGAGTGATCTTTAATAAATGTTCGTGTAAACTAAAATGCTTATTTTATCTATAAAATGAACCGAATATTCTTCTAATTTAAACTTGTGACTTCAGCGGAGAGCCATATTGTTGCACAGACTCGAAGTATACAGTTTTTCTCTCTTGAGTTAACAATTTTTGAAGTAATAATAGTTGCCGATATTATTTCAAATCTAATGAAGACGTTTTTAATAAAATTTATACGCTAAAAAATGATGCGGACAATATACTAATTGGGAAGAGAACAAATGTTTTATTATGATGCAGCTAAAAAAAGCATTATACTTTTAATCTTTTGTTGAGGCATAAAATTTAAAACCTGATGCCATGAATTGTGATAAATCACTTGGTAGTGCATGTATAATTATTTATGTGGGTGCTATTGGGGGGTAGCGTATTTGGTACTAGTAAGCCAAAAATTAAATTTTTTAGAAAATTGGTCTACAATGTAAAGAATTTGCCACATCTGTACCTTTTAAATTTAAGTAATTTTCTCCAAATTTAACTGCTATAAATTCGAAGTGTTGGGTCTTAATGAAAATTTTTAAAATACCCAAATATAATACCAAAGTGTTGTATTCATGAAAATCTTCAATTTTTTCTATATATTCGAGTTGGTTGAAGTCTTTTTCAATATATTTTCTAGTATTGTAAGATTTGGACATAATAAATCTTCCGCAGTCACCAAATTATTTGTTATATCCGAAAATATGAACTTGAGCTTGGCAGCATATGACTTATATGTTGTAAGTGGAAATTTGTTACAAGTGAATTTGTTGTATCCAAAGTTTCCTGCACTTTCGATACATCTGCTCTTGCTTCGCTCTAGCCTATTAGCTGCATCTCCCTTGCCGTGCTACTGCTGACTCATCGAAATTATTGAAACTCTTATAGTCAACAAAAAGTTAGTAATTACGTTACAAAAAGATCAATAAATTTTGGATTGCTTCGCACCACACATACAATAAACAAAACAAGTTTTATTATAACATAAATACCATTGAATTTGTACTGAATCGAATTCATTGTATATTATGTCATAATTTAAAATCCATTTTATGATGACAATACAGCTTTGGACAAGGACTTTCTAATGCCCGTAGAAGATGTATTTTCAATAGCAGGTCGCGGAACTGTTGCAACAGGACGAGTTGAAACCGGAATTGTCAAGGTAATTATTCCAGTTTCTTATTTTTCATATGATTTTTTGTTCTCTCTGCTTTTCAATGATTAGTTTCATATGATTGGTTGAATTAATTCAACGGCTCATGTTGAATCTTATTTAAGATCGCGAGTGGCTTAAACAATGAGCTAGATATGCATCATCTGAAGAATAACTATGATTAGAAAAACAATTAAAAAAATAGTACCTCTATCCCAAAGATTCTTATGTAAAACAAATATCAATGATAGGAAACTCACAGAGAATTGAGAGAGAAATATATACTTTGATGAATACAATGTGTAACTTCAACTCGAGATTGATCGAGAACAATTTTTTAAGAAAAATTCTATGGCTGTACTTCAATAGAGGCTACTATTGACGAAGGATCACAGTGATCGGAATAAGCATGAAGATCTATTCTTTTCAGATAATAAATGCAAAATTTTTGTTTATAGTCAACTAGTTAGTGTCACTATAAATTAATTTTATATCCAATTAGAACAAGTCTATCGGGACTACTGAACTAATTCAGAAATGTATATATCCGAAATTCATTTTTTTTTCACTTAGAGTTTGCAGGACGAAAAACCTATGCTAGACATCCAAAATTCGTTAACAGCGAATTCATTACGTGCGAAGTTTACTGTAACATTTAATCATAAAATGAATGGTTGGCATTTTCTTTATTGAATCTAGGTTGGTGATGACGTAGAGCTGAGTGGACTTAAGGCAACAATAAAGACTACCTGCACAGGGGTTGAAATGTTTAAAAAACTTCTTGATCAAGGGCAAGCAGGCGATAACATTGGAGCATTGTTAAGGGGTCTTAAACGAGATGATATTTGGAGGGGTCAGGTACAGTTAGGCTTGGTACTCAGTAAAGTATACGTACTGCATATAAGCTGTACGTATTATACAAAAGTTTTAATACACCTACGCCTGTACTGAAATGAATCTATTTCCGAAATGTCTTCATTTTAAGAGATGCATACGCTATACAGTATTGTGTTCGTGCATTTGATATAAACTTCTTTAATGCACGTGAATTTGGCCAACTGTTAGATACAGCACATCCTATAAATTTTAAAATTTAGATTCACCTTAGATTACCACATTTTTTATGCAATGCTTGTTTCTAGTTAGATTAATTTAAGACTTTGTAGAAAAAGCAAATTAGAAACTGATTCGCGAATAAAAAAACAGACTTTTACAGTGTCCTTATTTTCTCATGTGTCTGGAAATCAAAGCAAATGATCTAATCTTTATAGGTTTTAATATACCTTTGTGAAAATATAAGCAAGCATTTTATACAAATATTGAAATATTCTGGATTTCAATTTCTGATATGCAAGCCACCAGAATGTTCACAAAATTTGGGCGTATTGTGTGCACTTTACATTTGACCGTAATGTAACTATCTATAACATGTTATCTTGTTAACCAGGTGGTACATAAGCCTGGCTCAGTAAAGTGCCACAAGAAATTTGAGGCAGAAGTATATGTTTTGACCAAAGAGGAAGGAGGGAGACACACACCTTTCTTTACAAATTATCGACCTCAGTTTTTCATGCGCACTGCCGATATTACAGGTAAAATTTAACCAATTTTTTAGTTTATTCGGTATTACGTTGAGTGCATGTTACTCCACTAAGCCAATGTAATATTTTTGTAAGTAAGATTTTGTAAAACAAATAAGTTTGATTCTTTGAATAAGGTGCAGGTGAGCAGTATTTTGAATCAAAATTGCTCATTTAACTAAGGAAAAGTGCTCATCTCATCAAGCATATTTTAAGGAATTTTAAAGTACTTTTTTTGCAAAGATTTCATCATTTGCTTGCAAAGAGCCAGATAATCAGTTTTTTGCGAATATCAGATTGAAAGCGGCATGTCAATGATAAGCGACGAGCAATTCAATGACTGAAAACTGAAGTGGTGATTAATTTAAACGATGTAAGTAAGATTTGTAAGAATGTTCTTTAGTCAAAATCTACTGGTAAACAACTTACATTTTTCATACCTCTCAACTGAGAGTATTCGAAGATCCCTTAAATAGTACAATGGATATAATTTATCACCCATTTAACTAGTAACTTTTAGCTTTCTCTTCGATAGGGAAGCATAAATAAAAAATCCAATATGTATTTACATTCCTCGCGGTTGATAACTTTTCCGTATACTAGTGGAAGGAAGCATTAAACCTTTCATAGTGAAATGTGAGTTTATGACACACCATAGCCACTCAACGGAAAATGCATTATCCATAGGGAGAAATTTGGCAAATTCAGTAAAATTCGGATACAATTAACATGATTTTAACGAATTTTCACTTCTAGCGAATTAACGAGAAAGTCTCATTGTGCCAAGTTCAGCATCAGATTTTAGAATATTGCTAGCTTTAAGTGTAACAAAATAGTTATGCTGTCTTGGCAAGTCCAATATATCTCAAATTCATTGTATTATGAAGTCTTAGACTTTCTCTCTCATAATTTTAAAAGACCCTGAAAAAGTTAAAAAATGAAGAAATTGAATTGATTTTGAGCATGGTAAGGCATAATTGGCTAAGATTAACGTTTGTAGGAAATAATTTTGTCGCCTTTCATAATTTACAACTTGGGGAAATGAATAGAAAATGTGTCCTCCAATAATTTTTGCCAAGATGTTTAGGCTAATCCCAGATGCAAGTCTCAGACAAAAGGCTAGAGTTATGGAAAAGGCACTAGGAACTATTCCTTTCAAATAAATATGCACCAATATAGTGTGACTTTTCATTTGTGACTGAATTTTGGGGGTCCACATTGAAAGCGAATTTGCCCAACTATTTTTTACAGGGGATGTGGTGCTTAAAGAAGGGACCGAAATGGTGATGCCCGGCGACAATGCAACCATAACAATCAATCTTATAGCAAGTATACCCGTACAAGAAGGGCTTCGATTTGCCCTTAGAGAGGGAGGTCGGACGGTTGGAGCAGGGGTGGTAACTAAAGTGTTATAGAGTAGGCTAATTCTACGGGTGAATTTTACCATTTTCAAGAATGAATGGTCATCGTTGTTGTCAGAAAAAACACAATATCAACTTTCGAATATCTTGTTTTGTTTTTCTCCATTTAATATGTGGATTTAGCTATATAAAGAAATGAAAAATAACTATGCATGCAATAAAGCTATGCCGCTGTGAGAGAAATGAACTGAAAAATAAGAAATAATTCCATGTCAACTTTAATAGACCAATTAAAATAAAGCCTAAGTTTTTCATTAATATTTTTCAGATCAAATGTAAAGAGTGAAAAGTGGGCATTCATTTGCTTACATTGCTAGTCCATTAGTTGTACTTTAATACAAAAAGTCTAGGTACAAGTGTATTTGCTCATTTCCATCTTCTGCTTTGTTTCTCCACTGGAAACACATTCTGGCATATCGAAAAGGCTTTTTCAAGAAAAATTACTGGAGCAAATAAAAATCTTTTGGTGATATGGTAAAAAAATTGAAGTTGTCATAATTACACGTTTCAGGATGCTTAAACTGACTAGAAATTGAATCCCCAATAGTTGGACTACCTACCACATCTAGTAATCATCGCCTTAAAATGGAATTTTTTAATACAGGTTTAAAAGTTGCTTTTTTTCGAATTAAAAATACCAGTACTGAGTATTGATTTCCGAGATGCTCAAATTTTTGGGTGGAAGTTTCAAATATTTAGGCACGAAAACAGTTTAATATGTAGAATTTTAAGTGAAAACAAATACATAAATATTTATTACATTTATTTTTGAACATGATATATTTTTAGTTAAATTTCAAAAAAATGCAAGACAGTCTGATGTAAGATCAAACTTAACTAATTACACCAAACAAACTTCTAAAACTGAATTACGTAAATTTTTCAAATGGCACTGTTGAATGTAAACATTTATTCTCTTCACTTTTCTTAAAAAGTAAATGCTTACATTACATTTTCACTTTTTAATCATATTCCAATCTTAAAACTATTTAAAACTTCATTAAATTGGTACTTATCCCCTTCTAGTGAAGTGTAGATAGCTTGTTAATACAAATATAAATGCAATATTTGAGAATGTACACATATTTGTGATTATGGTAAAACCATGTCAAAATATGTGAATCGCAAATTAGAAATAATGGTAACATATTGTTGCATGTCAGAAAACAAATATGTTGGATTACACATTTTCTCCCAATTCAAATAATAAAGTAAGCTGCATATATTAGTATAGCAGCTTTAGACACTCTCTCGCTCTAATACTCAGTGAGTATGAAGACTATTTGAACTTTTTAAATATTTTTTTGTTTACAAATGTAATGATGAAAATTCATATTTTTAATTGAAAAATACATATTCAATTTTTGGATAAAAATAAATTATGAAGGGACAATCTCTTACAAGAAAATATCGGGAATTTAAAAGCAATAGTTCAGAAATCAGAAAATCAAATTTCTGTTCTTTTTGTAGAGGATTAGACTGTACTTGCAACAAAAATAGCTCTCTATTGTGCAAAATTTTAACAAATTAAAACTTAAAGCACCGTGAATTTAAATCCTGCCATAAATTCATTTGACATGACCTAATATATAAATCAAATTTTTTATGAATTCGAATGTTCACAGACAATGATCCTCTCCCGCATTTTCTTCAGAATTGATCCATGCTTCGCCATAGTTCGAGCACGTTCCCGCCAACTCCCGCATGCAGTTTCTCCACTTAAACTGCAACGTTGGATCACTGATCTGAAACCAGGATCGTTACAAAGCGGCTTTCTCCAAACGCGTTCAATCGCCGATGCCGAAAATTTCGCTTTGGAATCTCTCAGCAATGTTCGTGATCCTGTTCTACAAGAGGATATTGTTAAATTAGGGCTGGTGCAAGACCTCTACGTCAATCCTGTAAGTACGTCATTGACAAGAAAATATCATTGTTCATTTCTGATGTTGATCTGCAACTGTTATTTTGATGTGTTCGGTTTGCTTTGCACACTTCAAGAATTTCTATATATGTATATGTATGTTTATGCAGAGTTTAATCATTAATTGGAAATGCATTGCTACGTTTAGAATTGCATGTTTCCAACTCAATCATTCCCTGACTGCATGTCATTATATTTGAAAAAGAAGCACCAATGTGCAACCTTTTTCTCTGCTACATAAGTATGAGTAAATTCCAGGTTCTGATTCAGCATAATTCAGTTTTCAAGTTGATACATAAATCACATATCTGATCTATATATTAGAATCTATTGCATAAAAAAGCAACACCATAGAATGAAGGTTTCAACTACATAGGGTCAGTTTTTGACCCAGCTCGTTTCTGTATCAGTAATTACAACTGTTAGTTATACAGAAAACTAAGCAGTTGCACAAAAACCGACATTAATTAAATTAATTTATGCATGAATCAAGTTTAAGCAGCTTAATTCATCCTTGAATATCATAGCTATGGGAAAATATTTGAACTAAACGATGTATGTTTATTGCTGATTTTTTTATATTGTAGAGGGGATTATTTCACTGACATTATGCCTTCCTACTCTAGCTCACCCTGGACTAGAAAGTATGGTTAATTGTTGTAAAGATGCTCTAAATGCTCTACCATGGGTGAAAAAAGTGGATATTACTCCTAAATCGAGAAAACCCATTCCTTCAGGTACAATGCATTTTTCACTTATTTTTTCCATGAAAAGGCATTGTTACTTTTCATACATGATACATACAGTTAAAACGTATCTTTATTTTTAGTGAAAAAGAAAATTAGATCGATTTTTCTATTTGGCATGAAAACAATCCTGTTTCAACCACTCCACTTGGGCCAACTGAATGATATTAAAATAACGAAAATTGCAAAAATATGCTGGAATTCTCATCAATAAAAGTGCACCATCGCAATCTCTCAATTGTACACTATTGGTGGCTGCATTTACTGCGCATTATTGTGAGGTGTACATCTTGAACAATTTGTATGTATATACGCATAAATAACATTGATGAATCAGAATTTGTTGCTATTTAACAGAGCAAACAATTTGAAGAGGTGCAACTTGACTAATTCTCCTTTATATATGCTGCATACAAACTGATGTTGGTGCATTTTAATTGAAACATACATAATGAAATAGCAACAAATTTTTAACGTTCATTAGTTAAGTAAGCTTGAATTTAATTTAGGAGTAACCTCGAATATTCTTAACCTACGCATAACCTATTTTTGCCCCCAAGATGATATCTAAATCGAAATTTGTCACGTAAAAGTCGATTTAATCACTTTTAGTTCAGAGAAGTAAAGGTCGTCGTACATATAAGATAGATCTACATTTGCATAGTTTTCATGGTTATAAATAGGCAGCGAAAAGGGCAAGGGTGGGTTAGCTAATGTAGAGCACATTATTGCAGTAAGCTCATGTAAAGGAGGGGTCGGTAAGAGCACCGTAGCTGTGAATTTGGCCTTAACACTGGCTAAACAGGGGTCTAGAGTTGGACTTTTAGATGCAGATATATATGGTCCAAGCTTACCCGCGTTAATTAATGTAAGCATTTAATATAATTAATGCATGGCTAACTATCTCCCTCCCCTCTCTTCCCCCACAGAATTGACTACTGAATTTGTTGAATCATACATATATATATATATATATATATATGCGTTGAAGTTTATTGCCTTAATTGCTTGCTTTTGTACTTTACTTTTGGGAATAAGAATTCCTTCATAATGTTGCATTCTCAATTTTTTACCTTTTTTTATTAAAAAGCTCTATTTTATAGTAGCACCTCTAAATACAAAAAGAAATATTTTTGAAATGCTTTGCTTGATAGTCGTAAGTAATGTTTCTATTACTGTTATTTTTGTTTAAATACTCATAATACTTCCGAATCGGAATCTCGAAGGGGGCATATCAAATTATATATAAAATCCAGTTTTTGAATATTCAGTTGTTAAGATTCTGTGCTGTATCAACAGCGAATTTTAACTTTTTCAAATTTGGCAGCCTGAAGATATAAAACTGCGCATATCACGGGATAAACCTGGAAAGTTGCTAGTTCCCATTGACTACAGAGGGGTAAAGTGCCTCAGTTTCGGTTACGTGAGTGCGAGCTCAGGGGTACCTGGAGCTGGGGGGGGAGATGCTGCTATTATGCGAGGTGCTATGGTCACTAAGGTAATACACATGCATACATGCACTAGAAATGAACTTGTTCATTAAATATTCATTGCTCTATGCAGTATATTTAGACAAAAAGAGCAGACTCTTTTACTGCTAATATTTTTGGTTTGTAATCTTTCTATTAAGTCAGTGGCTATTGGCTAAAGATTTTAGTTTGTAGTTGAATGGATTCATACTGATTCGAGTTTTTTGGGCAGTGAAGTTTCAGCTCGGCACAGTAAAATGCTGCATTCGTATGTTGAAAAATCAAACATACGTTTAAGCAGAACCTTCATGTTGAAATATATGTGTAAAAACTTTACTGACAAAAAGTTATAAGTGTTATGGGCTTTCACATAGGTTATCACCCAGCTTCTAGTGCAAACAGATTGGGGGGACTTAGACCACCTTATTATAGACATGCCGCCTGGCACTGGGGATATACATATAACTATATGTCAAACTGTTAGTTTAACAGGTGCCGTTATCATTACAACTCCTCAAAATCTCAGTTACATTGACGTTGTAAAAGGTATAAGCATGTTTCATACGCTCAGCGTACCTACCTTTGCTATTGTAGAAAACATGTCTTATTTCGTCTGTTCTCATGGAACTCGGTATCAACCGTTCGGTATCGGTCATTTGAGCAAAATTGCTCGTGAATATGGTATTACTGATTCATTTCAGCTTCCCCTAAGCCGAGAAATAGCTGATAGCAATGAAAACAGAATGCCAATTGTACTATCTGACTCGCTGTCCTCTGAGTCACTTGTGTATGACTCGCTTTCGAAGCTCGTGGTGAGTAAGGCAATGAAATCCGCACACATTGCTCAGTCGCCAAAATTTGATTTGAAATTTAATGAAGATTCAAAGTTATTGACATTTCGAATCGTGTCCAACGATTCGGCTAAAATGTATTCATTTTCGGCTTATGAGCTACGCCGACGCGACATTCGTACTGGACAGGTTCTTGAGAATGTTGATGTAGCAGATCATGTGATTCCCGTTAAACTAGATCAAAAAGGTAATTATGGGGTTGGAATTCTGTGGAGTGATGGGTATTATAAGGATATATATACGTACCAAGATATTGAAAAAATTGCTGAATTGCTTGAAAATGTATTGTAATATATACAAATTTAATTGCTTAATATGTTCATATGTGAATTTTGTTGTACAATTAATACTATATAGTACCTACCGACTTATATAGAATAGAGCGATATGTTTTATTTCAATATTTTCATCGAAGCAGATTTGTCAGAACATAAAAAAAAACCTTGAACATTCAGACTGATTATGTTTAATATTCCGACAGTAGTATAAACGCGGGACTAAATAGAAAACATGCTGTTGTATTGGAAGTGTTGTTATTCTATTGGAGTTTATTGGCCAACATTTCCTAAATGGCTAAGTTTCGAAAACAGAAATGTTGTTGTATTCAGGGAAAGACAGCTCACCTGTACCATAATTAGTGGGCACATTAATGCAATGTCGATTCGGGATTTTCATGTGCTGCCCTGTTTCAGGCTTTTCAATCATCGGGCTTGTTCGTAAAGTCGGACCGGAATAGTTCTAAATTTGAGTGGACGACACTGATGTTGAGAGCACTGCAAATTCCGCTTCCAATATTAAAGTTGTATATTTTTATAATTGATATCCTTTGCTGGGAAGCAACAAAACAAATCCTAACATTTCTATGCTGATGAAAAAATTTATATAAAGCTGAAATTTAAATGCTACGCAATACCCTTTACAAACTGTACCAATACATACATCATCGACGTACTATTGAAATTTCCTTGTTCTTATGACATCCTATTCTGGCTGGAGGATTTTTCTATTGCGTCAGTTAGTTAAAATTTTCTTATATTTTATGGTGAATAAAATAAATTATTTGATATTCCGCTGGAGGAGTCCGCACTACCTTGTGAATTCTTGAATAACGTTATTTACACTATTATTTTGCTTAACTTCGTGTGATCCACGCTAATTTGGATTTATCCCCTATTTTTTGCTACATTATTTTAATATATAGCAAAACTGGAAAAAAGTACCAATTCTAGATGTTTGCCATTGTACTTTATCCAAGTGGAGCAGTGCTTAATTTCATTTAGATGGATGAAAACATAACAATTTCAATGAGTCACATCAGATGGAAAACATAACAATTTCAATGAGTCACATCAGATGGAAAACATAACAGTTTTTAAACAAGTTCATTCTTGGCATCAATCTAAATCTGCTTCTTTCAACGTAATTATAAGTCGCAGAGTAAGGTGGTATGTTTCAGTCATTGCATTGAATTGAGTAGGCTTGCAAAATGGAAAATTTATGAATGTTTATTTAGTTTTGTATTCATTGTAAGATATTTGTTAACAACTTTTTTCAAATTTTCGTTATTATTTTTTTCCTAATAGTCATATTCATTCGCATCAAATAATTGAAAGATGCCTATGCTATCCACACATATTTGTTTTAAACAAAAAGTCAGAATTAAAATGACAGAAATAATAATTTGTTTTATTTGATACGAATAATTCAAGCATGATATTATACTAATGGAGAGAGAGTATTCATGGTCAAGCTAGATAAACTAGAAGTGACGGTCCAGTAAAGAATTCGCTGAAACATAGGAGAATAATCAGTAGATGCAAGCATTCATGTTCATAACAAATTTTCCTTTACATAAATATTGTTGAGATGGCCCATCTATAAACCTATACAGATTTATGTCAAGCATTGTATACACATGAGGATGGCGTTAGCGGCTCAGAAGGAGGCCATTGATCATTTACGACTCCAGTTTCTCTTGTACTCACGCTATAAGACAACGAGTTGTCACAGGGATGAGTAGAGTCACTCAGAGTCAAAATGGGTACCACTGTATTCCCCGGGGATAACGGTTCATTGGTCTGTACTATATCCGAGACGTGCGGTTCCGATTCAAACATGTATTGAGTCCAATCAATGGAAATTGGGCGTAATTCTCGAGCACTTGGTGCAACTGGCAGTTCTCGGTTTTCCATTAAATTCGGTTTTGAGTTTATGTGCTGAAATATTGACTTGAAACGATAAAAAGTATATATGATTGCGACTATAGCGAATAGACTTCCAGATACTGTCATCGCAATTATTAGATTCTTTTCAATCTCCGACAAATCTGAATTTTTCTCTGGTAACTTTGATAATATTGTTGCGCTGAATGTTCTGTTTTCCCATGTTCCGATCATTGATGAGCAAATATTTTCGGAATGCGAATCGCTCAGAAAGTAACCCTACATAAAAATATATTACGAGAGTTCTAGTTACAATATATTAGGATAGCAATAATCATAATTATCATCTTCCCTCAAAAATAACCCCAAGGTACTATGCTTTAATTGCCTTTAATTTAAGCTTTTTAAGAAGTTACGTGACTGAAAATTCTTAATATAAGTACATGCATATATACCTCTAAATTTAGCTCTGCAACCCACCATTTACGACAAAGCATCCGATATGTATAATTTCTTCCGTCCATCCATTCAATATACTTATCCCAATTAAAAGTAACATTTATGCTAACATTTTCCACATTCTTGTTACATACAAAGGTACTATCGCTTGAACAGTTAGTATTGCACAAATACATGGTCCACAACCCCTACAGATAATAGAAATAACTAAATCTTGAGGCCGTAAATTGAACGGAATTCAAATATATTTTCCAAGTTATGAATTATCATCAAATCATTCTCAAATGCATTTTTCGTTTGAAAATGGTTGGGAATTAATTGTAGAGGTTTAAAAATGATACAAAAAGGAAGTCTTTAGAACTATGTAAATAATGGAACATGAATTTTAATGAGAAAATAATAAACAAATCAAAATTGTTAAATAGCTTGTTGCCTAGGAGCCCCACATGGATGTGCACCTGAATATAAAATTAGCAGACGTAAATTGAAAGAGCACAACATGTCATGCGTTCTGTGCGATGCATTGTTTAAGGCTGCCACGGAAGATTCATATCTTATATATTATATAACTTGATGCTAAGGATTTATTGCTTGGCGAAAACATATTTTCATACCGTATGGCAGCTGTATAAACTAGGACAATCCATATTTTCCGCTAATTGAGAAAAGTTACAGCTATCATAGGTTAAATCACCATGAACTTTCATGCATATAACCAATAAAATCAGAAAATACAAGACGATGGTTGCTTTCAAAATCATTCTTTGTCATCCGATAAACAACTCGACTTAAGAAACCCTCTCAAGAATACTGTCACAGCTACTCGTAGAATTCACTTCAAGCACATATTTTCTCACCGTCTTATCCACGCTGACGCGAACATCCCAAGCTATTTTATTTCTATTTGTTCTTTTTTAAGTCTCATGTTCTTGTTCTCGCTTTTTTCCTGATTTGAATTTTTCTGTTCTCCAAGGAAAAATTACGATTAAATATTAAAATCTTGTGTGCGCATTTCTCTTGCTGAGAATGATATATGCATGTGGCATGCAATCCAATTCATAGATGACTAAGAGCTGGAAACTTAACTTCGAAGACATGTCAATCGATGGCTATACACTGCCTGCAGAGATCGAGAAATAAATATTTGAAAATCGTCGGAAAAAACAAAAGTTCCAATTTATTTGTTGCCAGATTACTTGATAATTTTGAAGCTATCATCTCGTACACTTCTATCAGGGATGTAACTTAGCACGTCAAATTTCCAATATTTTTCAGAATAAAGTGCTACAAATGAAGATGTCTTCAAGTATGAAGGTTTTTTTCGTATCGACACTGCGGCGCTGTTTATCATTGTCGTCAGTTGGCTTGAGTACTTGCGAAGTTTCGATAGTACCCACCCAAGTTCCACAGCTTCCTAACGGGTTAATGGCAGTTTATAAGCCACCTGGGTGGACATCGACGTGCGTGCATCTTATACTAACTTAGTTGTGCGCAATTCTTTACTGAAACGCTTATAAAAATGTCTAAAATTTACTAATTAGAGATAAGAGACTTTGCTATCCAATTACTATCATACTTATCCTGGCTCTCAGTTCTGCATTTATGTACCCGTATAAGATCCTATTACTAAAAGCTGCTTGAAAGATTGTAGTAGATTTTTTCGTTTCTGTTGATATTATAGCATTTTACATGCCAATTAAATATATATTACATTATCATCTGTACTGTCCGAGAATTTCCTAATTTTTATGAAATATTTTTCCTTATTTTTCAGTGACGTTGTTTCTCGTATCAAGGGTGAGGTACGGAATATATCTGTACAAATGCTATTCTTAAAGTCTATTGGCTCATATTTATAAGCTACTATATATTGCCTGCAACTATTTGATTCTTGACCGTTGCATTTCCAATGTGGTTATCACATAAAAACACCACTTCAATGCGTTCAATGACACATCAAAGCTTGTCCGTGGATTTCGTAAAGCAATTGCAGAAGAAAAGCAACAGCTCACGAGAAATGTCAATGATGTTGGGTCGTTAAAAAGGTGGGCATAAAATTTGCGCTAATACAGATGCCTGTTGTCTCCATTTGGGCAGCAAAAGTGCGCCGGTACTAATATTAGACCTTACAATTACATTTTACTGAATCTCTCTCATAAAACAAAGTAATTTTGCTCAAAAGTTCAGATTTAGAAATTTGCTATTACTCCAGTATAATATTATCAATTATGGCACATGTGATCAAAGATATTAGAGAGCAATGACAATTCAAATACATCCTTTGATGATTTTTTAATCCATTATGAGTTTCTCAAAGGTCATAATTCAGAATAATTTTGAAAAGGTGAAAATGCTGAATATAATTTGGAAACAATTGCTACAATTTTGACTTTGCTCTCAATTTGCTAGTGAGCTAGTCTTAAAATTACTATAGTTGACTGGCTGTCATCATTCGTATTTAAAGTCAGCAAATTTATGCTTTAAGTTATAAATATTATTTTGAGTTAATGCGTTATGTAATGCCATGCTGAAAAATCAATCATGAGAATCATAAGTTAAAGAATTGATTATGAAAAATAGTTCTTAGTTGCAACATTTTTTCTCGAAATTATCTGAGATATCTATGAATTTCCAGTACACCAAAGCGCATTAAACTGAAAGTAGGACATGGCGGGACTCTAGATCCAATGGCTACAGGTGTTCTTGTCTTAGGATTTGGAACTGGAACAAAACAGCTAGAAAAGTATTTACAGGTGAACCAAACTATTGGCATGGATTTAAGTTATAGGTTAATTTTTTTTACTGAGTTTGTCTTTGCTGTAATTTTCAATGGGTTGTGTGAAAACTGAATTGGTTAGTAATAACTTTCAAAGTCAGCATATTTAATATCCCCAAAACCGTTTTTTTTACTTTCTAGAGCATACAAACTGAATTGTTTTTTCAAATTCTTAAAAAGTCGACATACATCGTAGAATATTCTTTTCGCATTCACTCCACCTGCATAGCTCTTCATGATTTTAAATACTTTACTTTCATAAAAGTTGGCTCAATTAATATATCATTATAGGCATTATTTCTGTATGACCGTATTGATTAGAATGATATATGTATATAGATATTTACTAGTCTATTCATCACCTCATTTCATTCAATTTCTCAAATCTAAAAGATATTTAAAACCGAGAGACAAATTGATTGATTACTACAGACCGAAATAAATAAAATTAAGAAAGAATTTGATTGGTTTACATAATAGGGTGCAAAAGGGTACAGTGGAATAGGATTGTTAGGGTCTGAAACAGATACATTAGATAGTACTGGCGAAGTCACTGAGACGATGCCCTGGGATCACGTAACAAGTCAGAGCTTTATGGAGGTTCTGGACCAATTTAGAGGAGATATTTATCAAATTCCTCCGATGTATAGTGCTCTTCGCAAAAATGGAGTACGTTTACATACGTTAGCACGCCAGAAACAGGTTTATTCAAAATATATGTTTTTACACTATAGGTTGAAGTTAGAATTGGCCAATAAAAATGAAGAATATTTGTAATAATAAGATGAATATGTAAAGGATCATAGAGTAAATTTTCTGAATGCAAATGCATACAGTAAATATTAGATGCAACAAATTTGTTTTTGATTGGACCTTCAGTTGCAAGGAATACATGAAAAGGTCTAATTGCACAATGGTAGCTTCAGATTTTTGGATTTAGTAAATTTTGGATAGAACACTTATTCTGTGGTCCCAGCATATTCATTAGATCTGATGCTTTATGTGCACATAAATAAACTACTACGAAATTGTCAGGTGAAAGTATAGAATAGACTACTGAAAAGCAGTATTTTTAGTGACAAGAAATTAGATTTGTCACTATTGGTAGAGAATTTGAGAGAGAATACATATGCTGTTAACCTCAGACATAACCAATTTGCTATGAATGATTTTTCTTTTATAACAATTCACGAATATACCGAATTATAGCCAAGTTCAGATTTATAGATATAGCAAATTCATTCGATGGTTTGGACCAATTCATTTAGTCCGAAATTTACGGTATTGTGATAATTCTTCAATTAATAATGACTTCATTTTCATTGAAAAGTCAAATATTAGAATAATTTTTGAGAGATTCAAGTAATTTAGCATCCTATTCTATACTTTCACCAATATTTTTTGGTATTGTTTACACATTACTCTCTTTTTATTGTTAGATAGTTGAACGGGAGCCGAGATTAGTTAAGATATATGAACTTGATGGATCTTTGATCAATGAAAATGATCCTGAGTTCAAACTTGATGTTATGTGCTCAGGAGGTACATACATACGAACGCTCATAGGTATGTAAAATTATATAAATAAACGTTTATTTAACATTAATTTTCAATTTCTTCTGCTTTTATCTTCTAAATTAAGCTTAATTAGTTGAGATAGCTGAATATTGAAATATATGTATTTGTATATATTG
The DNA here is from genome assembly GCA_032358265.1 of Vaucheria bursata. Taxonomy (NCBI): domain Eukaryota; class Xanthophyceae; order Vaucheriales; family Vaucheriaceae; genus Vaucheria; species Vaucheria bursata. The sequence continues at coordinate 10,374 of JAULBW010000788.1, read as the reverse complement.
TTGCATTTTGACAAAAAATTTACTACAAAATCACAAAAGCTGTCGCATAAAGCTTTTGTGAACTTTTTTCAAAAATATCGCAATCAAATTATAAAATTGGAATTCACCCAAGTTGTGCGAGAAATAATTCAAGTATTGAGTAATGTACGATGAAATACTATTCTAAGAACAATATTTGGCGATATGTGCAATTTAACTGATGGATCATTTTTCTTTTGCACAAGTCATGAAATGTTATTGGCTCTATAGATTATGTGTTTAGAAGCAGATATATTCTTCTTTTCTGTATTTGAAACATTGTTGGAGGCTAAAATAATTAAATAACATAACATAAATTAATATTTGAAACATAAAATTATACTTCAATATCGAATTGTTCTAGAAGCTTATTTTGCAACTGCTTATTCAATTAACGAGTAATACACTGGATTGTTACATATGCTATATTATTTGATCACTTTTTTGTAGCGGATATTGCTCGAGCCCTGAACACAAGGGGCCATATGACTGCACTAGTTCGCACAAAGCAAGGACCTTTCAGTTTAGAAAACTGTCTCCCCCAACAAGATTGGGAATTTAGAAAAATTTTACGACATTTGGAGGTATGTAATGCCCTTGTTGAGGTGCATTAAAATATACAGAAAAAACTAAGCTCAACATTTGACGAGTTTTGGTTGCTTTTTCATTTTTCTGTAAACATCCAAACTAGCCCAAAGGTATTATTAGCCAAATATCTTAAGATATTTGAATCATGTTCACATCTCACCTAACCAATTTTAAGAAATTGGCAATCAACTTCAACATATTTTCAAATGAATTTGATGCAATGGCAATCAATGAAGTTACAAATGAGCTTAGGTGAATAATCTTTCAATTTTTTATTGATAGATACAAATTTTGCTTAAATGAAAGTGCGAGCAGGTACGTAACGGTGAACTCAAATTCATCGGATACGTTCGAGCAGTTTCTCGAACACTAAGTAAATTTTCATAAATGATTTGCTTGATTCTACGCTAAGCGTAGCTCAAATTAGTATTCCAACTTGAAAAAACGGAATATTAAAATTTATTTACAACAAAATGGAGATAAACTCGTATATCATATGAAATAAATTCCTAGAACTTCATATTTTTCCAGTGATACTGTCGGAGTTTAAAAATATAAATTTTACCATGAGTACCATGTAACACAAGAATCCATGGAATTTTAGTATAGTTCTAGCTTATCTCAACTTTACTTGTTCAATCTTCAGCTTCAAAATTGAATCGACAAAAGATCACAGAGGGAAAGATAACTAATTTTTCGAGAAATCATGACCATTTTTTTTATGAAAAATTTTCAAAACCATAGAGTTTGCTCACTGCTTACGAAATGAATAATGCAAAATTGAATTATACTAAAAAGTACTTCTCCCATTGAACTCTCGGTCAGCTTCGTATCTGCTAGGAATTAACTTGTATTATGAGTTAGTTCCTTTTTTACTTGTAGCTGCAGATATTCCTAATAGGAACATTCTCTATTTATGTCTAGTCACTTAATAGTTCTAAAATTAGTAATGTTGTGTCGGAGAAGTGTAGCCATTTCTCGCAACATAGGTTGAGATACTAATGTATATTTCAGCTGTCACTCTCTCACATTGCCTGTCTTGATGTATATCATGACAGTATCTTTTAGTATTCATTCACTCTCTGAACAATAATAATATGGCATATTTCACCAAGAAAGTGTATATTCTTGAAATGGAATAAAACCAGCAAAAAGATAGAGGAAGGTAAAATGCTCTATAAGAATGAAAAGAACTGAAGGTAGCAAAAACTACAACAGGAGCAAACATGATGGATAAATGAAGTGAGTACAATGTGGAAAAATAAGTTGCAGTAATGTTTATTAGAAAAAGTTAAAGTTACAGACTTGAAATCATGTATGACAATCATAAAATAGTAATACTAATTGAATATTGTACAAAAGCAGTGACAAAATTGCGGAATTTAGAGTAAGTTAAAAGGAATTAGAGTATCTCAACATTCCCTTCCTAAAATCCCATAAGGTGCTTAGCAGAAGCCCAATGTACCAAGAGAAGTAATCTAAATGACAAGTTGCAGTGGAGAGCCACATAAGATTCTAATTATGAAAAAAGAGTAAGTACTTAGATTGATGCTGTGATTATGAAGAAACTGGGTACTGAACTTTTGTCACAAAAGTGTTGGGTTAGAATTAATTAGTTGCTTGGTACAAATAGTAACTGGGAAAGATTCAGTGTAGAAAGTGATCCAGTGAAGCCAAGTGTAGTGGAAGAACTAAAAATTCTGATGTAAAAATTAAACTAAGAACTTTCAGTGTAACTAGTGTAGGGCTAGATTGGTGAAAATGACAACAGGAAATAATCTACCAGATAGTGGAAATGTCTTACTGTACATGAATGCAATGAGAATCTAGTGCTGATAAAAACATGAAGCAACATATGTGACTAGAGATGGAGAAGACTTAGTGTGCTTAACTAGTAAGGTTAGATATAGTGTAGAAACTATGAAAGCTCAACATAAACAATGTACCAATAAAAATTATCAACCATATGTGCATCCAGTGTGAAAAGCAGGATGTACAGGGTACATTAAAAAAAGGTAATTTATCATCTGCTTACTGTAGAGATGGCAATTGTTTAACCAAGCAGTTGCTAAAACTACTCAAAGGTAGCTAAATGACCAGGAAATGACTAAAAATAAATCCAGAAAAAAGTAATGCATGCCCAGAGGCTAATATAGAAGTTTTGCTTTAATTAAGGATTTAGTGAATATTCAGAGGAGAACTTAGATCAAACAGCAACAGTACTCAAGAGAGTAAATATTGCAACAGAAAAATTCAGCTAATCAAATGAACAACTTTACAGAGCTAAAATTGTAACACATCTCAGAATAGTAGAAAAGTAAGTTTGAGTAGGGAAAGAACATGAATTGTGTGAAATATAAGTCTAGTTTTTTAGCATTGTTTTATGACAACATGTTAGGAATGTAACAGCAAAAACACAAGAAATCTGTGACAGAATACGAATATTATTACATCCTAAATTGTGTTGATACAAGTGAGATAACTTCAACACAACAAAATATCACTTACTGAAACTTGTTTTCACAATCAAAACTGAAACTTTAACATAGCATTAGGAGAAATGCACTGCAGCTAAATAGTAAAATTAACTCTCTTAGAGGTTAATTCCTAACTGTAAATATGATCACACAACATAGCATGAAAAGTGGTTTAATGGGGCTTGAAAGTAGCATATATGAATATAAAAAGCAACTAAATGTAGCTTAAAAAAACTGCTCAAAAAATAGGTTGAAGCAAGGTTGCAGAGCATAGGAAAATCAAAAGGGTTAACTGAAATTGGAGTACATTAAAAGGTATGCAAGTAAATAATAAATGTCATAAGAAACTCAGCAAAACTTGAAAGCTTTAAGTAGAAATGTTAGACCTTGCAATACGGGCTTCAAGTGAAATTCTTGTAAAATAAAGAAGGCTTTGTGAACTAGATATAAGAAATGTAATACTAATGATAAGACCAATAAAAAATGATTGTGCTTTAATCAAGAGAAGTGTTGCTGCTATGATGAAAGTCATTTAATTACTAATTTGCAATGTGAAGTTACTGTGAATTTAGTACACTATCTACAACATTACTGAAAGGCTTCAAAATTTGTTTAAAAGATGTAACAAAGCAAAATACCAAATAGTACAAAAAATATTGATCAAAGATTGTGCAAATGCTGTTCTATTTATATAAGCCACATTATATAGTCCATGTTTTTTGTTATGCAAACACAGTCATTAAATTCAACTGCAGAATTGAGACTCAAACTTGAACAAAAATTTGACTGTCATTTTCTAGTTTACAAAGGTAGTTACTACAAAAACAAACTGTAATGAAAACATAGTCTTAGCATCCTTGAGTAGAGTACTAAGTTGAAATCCACAAGTTATTTAAAACATGTTTTGAGTACAAAATGTAGCTACAAGGACCATAGTAATGGATGTGAATTGATTCTATAAAAATATTTGTCAGTTGACTTGGTAAGTTTCTGTTAGGAATTAACTCCCTTAGGGATTAATTCTATTTTTATAGCTGTGGCCAGTTTTTATTTATGACATTCCAAGTAAATTGGCTGCACAGATGCCAGTAGGATTATGTATTTTGATGCATTGATAGAGTTAGCTCACTTATATCAACACAATTAGTGCATGATAAATACACATATTTCTGTCACAGTTTCTTGTGTTCTGTTGTGTTTCATGTTTTGATCAAGCAACCGTAATTACTTTATACCATAAAAATATAACACTTTTAAGTAAAACTTGCATGAAGTAATGTCCCCTTGCTAGAAAAATGAGATCTAGTATCTGTAGTGCTAGTTTTTTTTACTCTAAGGAGCAGTCAGTTTGAACAAAAGTGTGCCATTTAATTATTGTTATTCTCTGTGCTGCTACCATCAAATAGATTTTTTTCTCTAATGCATTCAAATCTAAACCTTTCGTTGGGCAACTTCTGATTTTTCTTCAATATAATTGGATTTCTTACTTTATTTTGTCATGCAGTACAAGTAAGAAGCTGTTTATTTTCCACTTGAGTTAATAAATTCTGAGACTGGACATGAATGAAGTCTCTCTTTTTTTCGTTTTACGCATTTAAGTGACCAGGGACCTGATCCTTGAATGGAAGAGAAGCTAACGCAACCAACAACCAACTGAGTCACTCATCTTATAGATAAAAAATGAAAATCATAAATATGAAAATCAGAATTTATCATTAATGGTACCACCTAAATCCACCAAATAAAACGTTAAATACTTATAATATAGGCACTTTTCTGTCAGAACAGCAAAAAAGTCAATGATCCTGATGAAATAATGAAAAAAGAATCTATGCTGGCTATGACATTATCCATTCACTATAAATACAAATAATCTTTCAAGGATTGACTTGAAATTTTTCTGACTTGAAATGCATTACATTCTTTTTTAAAGGAAAGTCATTGACAGTGTTCGTCCATTTTAGATGTATGCCTTACTCCGATTCACAGCGACTAAAAATGCATTAAAACCTTTTGAAAATATAGTTAATGAATTCTAAACATAGGGTGCTAAAAAAGTACATTCATTCTTTGAGGACTTCAAAAATTATCGCTTTTTTGAAGATTTCTTCAACCCGCATGGAACGGACAGCAGCTTTTCAAATATTCAAAAGCCTATAAAAAAGATGAAAATGAACTTTTCACTGTTTGAGTTAAATTCGATTTCAAAAATTTCTATGTAGAAGTTTGCATATTTTCTGTATATGAATGAATTTGCTCCTTTGTTATAAAAAAATAATTGTTTGCTGGTATATTAAAATTGTATCATTAACTCATGAAAAAGGTTTTTAATTCTAGATAAGACTTCTTGGTTGAGTTTCGTCAAAGCATGTTCGATTCATTTTCTATAATAAAAGTAGGTCTGGAGGAGACAAATAAGTAATGCATTAACATATGAAACATACAAGTTGAACTTATCCATGTTTTGTGGTTCTAACCCATTTTTGTTTAATAAAATATTTAGATATAAAAATCAGAGCTGTTAATTAAGACAAAGGCATTACCATTTTATTTCTAAAAATCACCAATGCACAAAGCATTAAACACGTGATGACTTTTCAAATTAAGCATTCGTATCTCTGAAAAGTCAAATTTCAGAGTAAAGTCTTAGTGGTAAAAAACGGTCAAAAATATAATTTCTAGATATTATTTCATTTTATTTTATTAAGCATTTATTAAATTTCAATTTACTTTACACGCTTCATATAACTCACCAAAATCAGCTACATTCAAGATTTCTCGGATACGAGGAGATGGGGTGATTACCAATTTCCCCCATAATGCCCAGTGGTACTACCAGGAGCTCCGTTACCTCCCCTTCCCCCAGGGGGAGGAAGGCCTCTACCCCCTCCAGCACCATAAGCTGGAAAAGGACTGGGTCCTGGCCCTGGTCCTCCTCCTGGGCCTGTAATAGGCCCTAAACCTCTACCCATAGCATCTCGACCCCTAACAATGTCATTAGGAAAAAAGTATACTATGAATTACTAGTGGTATTCCATAAACTAATACCATTAGATTAGATGCATCAATATACACCAGCAAAAAAAATTCGTTGACGTGGAAAGCTATTCAAAAATATGAAATACATGATTTAGTAGACCTTCAATTAACAGAGTATCAGCTGCTGACCAATTGCAAAATTTTTTGTGTCTTTCAAAGGCAGAATATTTTTCGTGGGAGGATAAGGTAAGGCACTCATTTTAACTCTCTTGAGCAAATAAATTTCTGAATGCCATCATTTCTTCATTTGTGAATTCAACTTTATATCAAGGGACATTCTATTTGAATCATTTAAATGTAAATACAGGAGCACATTCATAATATCCTCGGAAGTATAGGAGCTGAATAATAGTTAATGGATCGGTAGGTTTTGCCGTACAAATTAGTTTAACAGTTAGCAGCCGACATTACATTTGAATCCAATACTTTACATGTAAATAAAACATGCCATGAGATGATAAATAATTTTATTCAAATTTATTTTCATAAACCCCTTAAAATTATACCTGACTTTTTATAAAAAAAGAAAAAATTATATTAAGTACAAAAAAATATTTTTTAATTTTTCAAACTAAACATCATGACTGAACTTCAAATAGGTACTGAAATGAAACTCGTTTTTGATACATTCTCACTACAGTAAAAAAATATAAATCTAAATATATTGAAAATATTAGATAGATATATTGAAATCAGTTGCAGCAAACTTTGGACAAAACGAAACCCCGTCGGTACCCGAATAAATCCATATTACCAGAAATTTGTTACATCTGGAAATCTGGACCTAAACTTGGCACAATATGACTTTTTTGATAATTTGCCATAGGTGAAAACACGTAAAAAGCAAATTTTATATAACCAAAGTGTACTTTGTTCAACCTATTATTTCCTATTTTGTACATACCTGCCCTGCATTCGCTCTGCGGCTTTTCGCAATATAGCTGCTCTTTGTCCAGTATTAGCGGAAGAGGCTAATGACGGTGGATTTCCTTTGTATTTTCTCCAAGTTACAATTCGTCTAAACATGGCCGCATTCCGAAGCATATCAGGCACAATTACAAGGACAATCTGGGTACCCCTTATGTAAATCTTGGGTATATTATATGTTTGTCCCTTTGTATCTGTTTTAAGTACATCCTGCAGTTCAACATTTTGAGGGGGACTTTGAAGTATAATGATTCCATTAAGATTTCAACTTGAAGTAGACACAGTTTCAAAATATTAGTATTCCACTTAACTTGAGAATTTTAACTTGATGTAAAGACAGCATACGATAATATTTACAAATTTATTGTACCTCAAAAATAAAATGGCCCGCAAATTTCTTACTTTGACGAGCGAAATGAAACAGGAAATGAATTTAAAAGTTCTGCATGGAAATATCGTTATATAATATGTTTCAGTGAAAATGTTACCACGTTAAACTGTACTTGGTAAGGATTTTTTTCCCTTTCTGCGCAGATTGCTAAGAAAGGAAATTGTGAGTGACATACGAAATACAAGTTTGAATCTTAAAATTTCTAAAACTTATTTAAGCACAAGAATCAAAATCTATATTATTCTAAATTACATAGTCGAAGAGGATATTCTAGAAAAATAGAACTGCTGCTTATTTTGTTATTGAAATATAATAGCAACACGCTCTAGGCCGCACAAAAACTGAATTTATTTGCAATAATATTAACTAATATATTACAAAATTGTCAAAAATTGAGGAGTGGGTAAAAAAGTTGACATTAAAGTTAGTATTCCGCCTTGTCAAAGAGAGTTCAATTAAAGAAAATTAATTCTTCGAAAAGCAGTGTGACTAGAAAATCTTCGACAAGCAAAAGCAAATGAGCGCTTAAGAGATAAATAATCATTCTCAATCGCAATCCAACAGAGCGTATCGGTATGGTCATTTATATCAGAAACAGGAAATCGTTTAGTACCTTCATCATAATATTCATGTTATCCTCAGCTTCATCAATAATTCCTCTATATAAATCACCACTTTTTAACTCCACGGTACACACGGCACCTTCGGAATCATGCAAAAGAATGACTGGCAAACCAATTCCGCTGTTTCCTGTCACAGACACTGGCAAATAAAATCATGCGGCGTTAATAAAACTGGTTCAATGAGGGACATAAGAACAATCAGCCGACGTACTTCTTCTTGGGGCAAATATAAAATAATGTTTCACGCTTTTTTCGTGCACGCAGCCACTGCAAGTTAAACCAAGATTTTAGCTCGAATCTCAATATTGATATGCTCGAAGTGCTGCATTATTTACAAGTATAGCCATCTCGATTTAAGACCGGGGCGTGACACCCTCCCCCCACCCGCTCTCCCGGCACTAAACGAAGGTCTGCACTAGCTCAAAAAAACCTCAAAATATGCCATTTTCCCCATGAGCAAGCCTATATGTGTATATATACATGAAATTGCATCAGTTGGTCACCATACACTTGCATATGCATAAAAACTTAACTTTATGGTAGGCCATACCAACAGGCAAAAATAACATGTGAGCATATTAAACATGCAAGAAAATTAAGGATGAAACTACATGCCATTATAATATTGCTTCTGTACCTGTAGGTAATCATTTAAATTTGAATTAAATATAGTATTCTGCTTTGGTTCCTGAAGCTACAGGAAGGTGAAGCTCTACTAAACTGTGCAAAGGGCAGAAAGTGCCTGAGTCAGCCTAGCTTGCATGGCCTTCACCTCCAGCAGTGCAATTGACTCGACCACCTTGACATATTGAACACTTTGAGGCCTAGCAGGTTTCCCACAGCTATCAGAATCTTACTGAGAAGGAATGAGATGAGTTGATAATGCAGTGACATCATTATGATCCAGCTGCAGCTTCTCAATGTACTCTAGACACAGGGTCTCTTGCATGTCATCACTATCCATGATAACAAGCTATGCAGAAGCTTCTTAGCCAGTGTATCTGTGTTACTTTACAGAAAGCTAAGCTTAGCAAGTACATTATGTTCAGTAATAAGGGCTGAAGGAGTGGAGAACACTGCCAAGACACGCACAAGCTTTTCAGCTTATCAGGATCTTCCGCCTCAGACTTAAGCTGCCCCCTCCTTCCATTGCAGAAGATTTCTCATCAAATGAATCTGATTTATCTGCAAAATCTGAACTCTCTGCAGCATTGCCATGACCATCACAGTTTGAAACCATGCAATAGAGCCTGGAGCAATGGCAAAGACAGTGCTGCAGTGGTGGTGCAAGTGGAACCTGATCGCAGGTTATTCTACAGCTATTGCTGCTGCTATTGCAGGTGGAACAATGTGATACTGACCAAATAGCATACCACTGCTGCCACTCATGTCTACTCACAAAGCTCAGCAGTAAAGGTATGTGAAGTTTGTGAGTTTCCATCAGCAACTTGGTGCTGCTGGCAAAATGCATGCTTCATTAATACAGCACCTTACATCAGTACAACAGCTTAGGCACCATGCTAAGTATCAGACACTTGTAGCTCTTGAAGGCATATATGATGCCAGCATTTATGGCTGGTGGTATGCTGTATAGTTGAGCAATAGAGACTGTATAATCACTTGGTCCTGGAGTTGGACAGTTCAGCACCATGTATGGTAATTTCTGGAATTCATCTGCATCATGCTGTATACCATTTTCTTGTCCTGATTGGTAATGATGCATGTTTGATGCAGTAACATCCTTAAGAATAAGTAAAACTGTCCTTGTTGTAGATCTAGTTGATACTGTAGTCTAGCCTTCTTAGCTATAATTAGTACAGCTATGATTTTCAAAACATCTTTGTTTATGGAACTGCTCTGATCATACAGTTGTGTTGTGCCCAGCCTATTTAACTTGGCAATATTCTGTGTTTAATTTGCTGATGGAGTGAATATCTCCAGCACTTTCTTTTCCTTGATATTGAACTTGTCATCCTTCTGCTGAAGCAGCTTTGTTCTTTACAGAAAGTGTTGCTAATGTCATGAATGTGGTCTGAGCCAATATGCAATGATGCTTAACTAACTCAACTAGTCCTGCCAGCATTGATTGCTGGAAAACCTGCCTTTTTGTGCATTCTGTTAGCAATTCATTAAAATGCCATACTTTTTACTTAGGTATACTTGTACTATAGGATATGTTCATTTATGTCAGGAACGTGATGTTGAACGGACGACTAAGAAACAGGGTTAAACGGACAAGACGAAATTATTTCCCAAACAAGGACAAAATTCTGAGTTACCAGAATAAACTACAGCAGAAAACAAAAAGAAA
>JAULBW010000777.1:9319-20379 GCA_032358265.1 Vaucheria bursata | reverse complement strand
TACATTATTGATTACATTATTGATTACATTATTGATTACATTATTGATTACATTATTGATTACATTATTGATTACATTATTGATTACATCAAGGGAAATAGTCGCCTCTAGTCAGTTTTGTGTGAAGTTTAAATAATTTAAAAAAATAAAAAATTTTTACAAGTTTATAAACTTAAAAAATTTATTTCCGTTGCCGGTCGTGGTAACTGGGTACTTAGGATGGTCCGCTTTTGATTAGCACGCCCTCGGGCAGTTCGATCCTTCCCCAGGTTATTTGTACTTTTAATTCAGTTTCGCTGTAATTACGACCTAAGTTCGGGAACGTATTTCTAATATTACCCCGAGTTGGATTTTATCCAGTTCAAATTTAACAGCTGCCTCGGGAGCGGGCGTTATCGATGTAATTTTAATTGAACTATATAAACCCTTCGGTCGCACACTCAAAATGGCAAGAATGGGGTCGAATTGAGTAATGACGAAGGCGCAGGTTCTGATATCGATGTTGCGAATAGTGATTCGGAGGATTTAGATATTTCAGATCACGTTTCAGCAAAAGATAATTCGAAAAGTATTGAGGAGGAAAGTTTGATCAGTGCAGTTGACGAGGTTTACGCTCACACGCATGAGTTGCGAGCGTTATCCGAGAGAGATCCTGATTTTTTCAAAAATCTCAGAGGAGAGGAGCCAGACTTACTTAATTTCGATCCAACTGCACTGGATGTAAGTCTAAAATATACCTTTATTTGATAAAAATTAATTCTCGAGCTTAGCAGATTCTCCTGAATTGTAAAGAAAAAAGCGCTGAATACATTCGTATGCTATTCTGCGACCAGGATTATTCACCAATACGAGCCGTATTTAAACCTCACTTATTCGTTCAATTGCAATTGTAACATCAGAATGATCCTTTTTTTTGTAATCCTTACCAACTGCATTGGCTGGCTCTTGAAATTCTTGATTTCAAATAAGCTAATTAAGCTAATTATTTAAAAAGATTTGTGCATACTTTGTGTCTACACCGGTGTACTGCCATTATCTTCATATACCGTGATATCAAATTTTCAAAGTATTTCGTTACTTGCTTTCTGCATGTTACTAGGAAAATATAACAATCAAGGAAATGGCAAAAAAGTGCAGCTTTCCCCATGGAGATATATGTATATATATATATATACATATACAATGAGCTAATGATTTCGTGCCTTACGAATGCGCACAAGGCTTTTATGCTTCGCATGTTTCCGAAGCAGGTTAGAATTCAATTTATCTCTCATTTTTACGTATATATTACGTAAATTTAGAAACTGAGAACATGAAAAAGTGTTTATTCAGAAAAAGATTGCTTTATCCAGTTATGTAAAGAACAAACTGAGCAGGCGAATGTGTAGGATAGGCCAGGCCACTAATCAAAAAGAAGGATTTTGAGCTCAATAAGTGGTAAAAATTATTTTAAAACGTAAAAACAGATTAGTAGCTTTTTTGGTGCATAGTTAGTTCTTCTTTGCTGGAAACCCAAATTTTTCAGAGTTATTTCTAAAAGGTTAAGAAGACTTTAAACAATAATGGCTTATAAACTTTCATAGTTATAGCTATTCCTCGTGACCCAGATAATTTTCTTTCTATAAAAGTTCCATATAAAAATGTTGAAAATCAGTTTTTTTGGCATAATATGGATAAGGATAACTGGCTTTTTGCCCATTTTGTTCACTGGTAAAAGTGTCGAATAGGCCACAAAATTCTTTTCACTTCTTTCAATGGTTTATAAAATTATTATGAAATTTGATTTTTTTCAGAAATAAGCTCATTACGAGCTGAAATGGCACCTATGCGAGGTTTAAACGAATTAAATCTAATTCAACGTAAGCGATATTTTTAATTAAAAATTCTTTCTTTCTTGTGGTCTATTCAACAAATTTACCCATGCAGCTCATTCTTTACAAAAGCGGACAAATGAAATTTTTGAAAGAAATCACAGTTTTTCCTTGTATTGCTCGCTTTTAAAGTAGACTTTTTCGACGATGGTATTTTTCTTTTCGTTTTTGCAATACTTTTATTTTTTCAATTATGACGCGTACTGACTTTAGAAGAGATCAAAATGCAATGTCATAATTTTGAAGAATATTTTGAAAAAAAATTAATTCATTATGCTATAATTGGTTCTTAGAGTACCATGACTTTTGAATACACGAATTAGAGCTATCTTCAAAGTCTCCGTTTTCTCTTTAAAATTGCATTGCACAAAAGTTTAAGAATAGGTTAGTATGCTATATGCACATGGGGCGGCATATCATACAAGCTAGTGAATATAAACACTAACTTTTTAACCCATTTTGTTTTCATTTCATTATTTAATTTGCTATATGTGCGCAAAAATTCAAAACAATTTTATTTCTTTGGCTTGATTGTTCGATAGAAAATATGCTCTATGGATAGTTTGTTTTGTAGCAAATGATGCTGATGCAAAAGAACACGTTATCGCAGCTCTCGGATGTCCCGTGAACAGATGGTCATATTTTTATCAATCTAATACATCAATTTATTTGTTTCCACGTACTATATATATATATATTTTGAAAAAAGTTACTGCTATATTCTTTATTGTGTTTTTTGTTGCTCGTAATAATACTGTTGGATACATTAAATTAGTCATTTTTCACTTCATTTAAAATTTTTATAAAATCTGTTGAAGTAGGTTCAACAAGCGTTTTCTCAAGCAGAAAAGAACGTAAAGGATAGCACTTCTTCCGAGGTTTCAAAAGAAGATAAATAAAATAATTTTCTTTTAAAATTATGTTATTGTAGTTGGAACCATCTACATCATTCCGATATTAATATACTTATGACTAGCACAGCAGGCTAAATTTTCTTTACTTTGTAGTACTTACTAGATACTTGAAATTTTTTATCAAGCGTTCCATAGAACACGAATATTTATAAATTTCTCGAGGCATAAATTTGTAAGGTAAATGAACGTTCGAATACCACCACAAAAACAGCTAAATATTCCGGATCTAAACGAATTAGATCGTTTATCAGAGCAGTTTGGAAAACTGCTGTCGAGTAACAACCGATCATTTTATTTTTAACTTTTTATCGTTCCTAATCTTATCTTTTAGAATGTGATTACTTGCAAAATTCTTTCTACTCTGTTTGCAGTTCCGCGATAAATATACTCATGATTGATAAAGGGGATAGATATTGAATATTAAAGTCATCAAATTCGAAATGCTAACAGATTATTTTGTATCAGTTCAGTAAATAGTTCAACTTCAAACGTTTAGTGTTCGATATAATCGCGATTCATACATGACGATGTTGGTGGTACACTGGCGTAAACGCAAAAGATAAATGAATCCTTTAAAAATTAGTCTATTTGTGGCAAATAATTTTAAAAACCAGCCAATACAGCTAGTAAGGATTACAAAGATGTAAATGGAATCATTTTGATGCTATTATTGCAATTGAATCAGTTAGTAAAATTTAAATTCAGTTCACTCTAGAGAATGATGCTGGTCGTAGAGTAGAATACGGCCATATTCAATGGCTTAGTTTTTACAATCCAAGAGAATCTGCTACCAAGACTGGAGCCATTTGCTATTTAATTATGTACCGATAAATTTATTTTTTTTCGAAACGAATAATACCACAATTATCGGCGAGTTCAAAAAGCTTAGTACATAAATTTTTTAACCCGAACAGATGTCAGACCGGTGTACCGCCAATATTTTCATATATACGGGATGATTAATGAACATTCAACTACCTCCAGTACTATTTTACGTTTATTCTGAAATGGTGAAACCGCTTGGCTCTTATATTTTGATATCCATGCCTATTATTGTGCTTTAATCAAATACATTATTGTATATTAGTTTCTCATATTGCATCTATTTTTTTATTTCATTCCAAAAGTGGCGTACTGAAAAGTAGGTTCAATACGTAAACAATTCCATTTGAGCAAGCAATAATAATTGATTTTTTATGTACCTTCTGTATTCGGTGAAAGAACGGAAGTATCAAAATAAATGTTAATGTTATGTATTTATATCTGAATTTTTGTATATATCGTTTCTTCAAGTCGCTGCTACATGAATTCATAGTATTTCCCCCGAGAAGGGAATAGAAATGCCTGTTTAACTATTCTTCTTGTGATGCTATTTTTTTTATTAAACGATCTGTACGTTATTCCTGGTAAACTTTGGTGGTATTATTAAAGAGCGATTCCATACCGCATAGCTCAATTTGATTTTGTATTGCCTCTTTTAAAAAGTAGTACGTTCTGAATTTGCATCATTAATATTTTATCATTGCATGCATAAATGATCAGCTGTTTGAATTGACTCATACGATAAGTTACTAGATAGCTGTCTATGGTGCAGAGTGTTTACTGCAATTTTTCTTTTTTTACGTCCATAATTATTTTCAGGCTATAAATTTTTCTAATCCTTTTAATATTTTTATCGTTCTGTGCAGGTATTCAGGTCCAGTGGCTGATAAGCTGAAGTTTCTTTATTTGTCCGATCGTACAGAGTCGTGCATGCGCATTTGTGGATGTATAATTGCCACGTTGTTGACAATATTTTGCAAGAGTCAAATATCAGTGTAGATGATATTTTCAGGTTGACTGGTAGTCATATCATTTTTACCAGCAATACGTATGCATGCGTGCATTAATTTTTCTGCGTACTTCTACATAGACCGAACTGTATGGAAAATTGAAGCCTGCAATTAGCAAAGGTGCTCATGATGTAAAGGCATGAAATTCACTTTTCAAGAGTCGTATTCAACAACAAACAAACAATTTATTCATAATTTCTGAACTTCAATCCGAATACAGCGCTTCGAAAATTTGTATCAGTAGTGCACTTTCAGTTTTCTTGTATCCCTGAAAAAACTGGCTTTTTTTTCAATCGGTTGAGAATTATTAACTACCATCTTTCCCCAAATTTAGCAACAAGTTGCTATATTCGACTAGAACAGTGTTATCTAATATATTCGAATAGAACGTAAGTTGCTATATTCGCAGCTACAATGAAATTTTGATTCAGGCCTAATGATAAGACTACACGGACAAGTTTCGTGGAAAAGACTTTGAAAAACGTTCAAAAACCTTTTGAATATTGGGGACTAAATAAGTTTTAGTGTTCTGCCCGAAATAGCTTGACATTCAAGAATGAATTATTTAAATGAAAAGACCTGCTGTTACTTTGGAAGTGTCGTCCAATTCGAATTCATTGACTAACTTTTTAGTATTTTGCAAATTGCTGAGTTTCGAATGAAACAGCATGCAGCTCAACTTAGGAGAAGATGGTAGATTTGCTTTTTCACCTAGTGCTTTGCGTCCTCTTTAGATCGAAAGCTTTAAATGTCAACTAATGAATGAGAATATAACCACATATATTATTATTGATGTCTTTCTCATTGCGGGCCATGTATGCTAAATATATAAGATTTGCGCCAAAATTTGCAGAAGAGGAAAGGGTACAGCTAAAATTTGACATTTTTTACTGCA
This sequence comes from Vaucheria bursata, assembly GCA_032358265.1. Lineage (NCBI taxonomy): Eukaryota > Xanthophyceae > Vaucheriales > Vaucheriaceae > Vaucheria > Vaucheria bursata. The sequence goes on along the minus strand of JAULBW010000777.1, from coordinate 14,867 downwards.
TTCAAAGTTTATTGTGCCCAAAAATCTGATGCCCAACTTGGGCACAGATATCAAATTTTAGCTGTACCCTTTCCTCTTCTGCAAATTTTGGCGCAAATCTTATATATTTAGCATACATGGCCCGCAATGAGAAAGACATCAATAATAATATATGTGGTTATATTCTCATTCATTAGTTGACATTTAAAGCTTTCGATCTAAAGAGGACGCAAAGCACTAGGTGAAAAAGCAAATCTACCATCTTCTCCTAAGTTGAGCTGCATGCTGTTTCATTCGAAACTCAGCAATTTGCAAAATACTAAAAAGTTAGTCAATGAATTCGAATTGGACGACACTTCCAAAGTAACAGCAGGTCTTTTCATTTAAATAATTCATTCTTGAATGTCAAGCTATTTCGGGCAGAACACTAAAACTTATTTAGTCCCCAATATTCAAAAGGTTTTTGAACGTTTTTCAAAGTCTTTTCCACGAAACTTGTCCGTGTAGTCTTATCATTAGGCCTGAATCAAAATTTCATTGTAGCTGCGAATATAGCAACTTACGTTCTATTCGAATATATTAGATAACACTGTTCTAGTCGAATATAGCAACTTGTTGCTAAATTTGGGGAAAGATGGTAGTTAATAATTCTCAACCGATTGAAAAAAAAGCCAGTTTTTTCAGGGATACAAGAAAACTGAAAGTGCACTACTGATACAAATTTTCGAAGCGCTGTATTCGGATTGAAGTTCAGAAATTATGAATAAATTGTTTGTTTGTTGTTGAATACGACTCTTGAAAAGTGAATTTCATGCCTTTACATCATGAGCACCTTTGCTAATTGCAGGCTTCAATTTTCCATACAGTTCGGTCTATGTAGAAGTACGCAGAAAAATTAATGCACGCATGCATACGTATTGCTGGTAAAAATGATATGACTACCAGTCAACCTGAAAATATCATCTACACTGATATTTGACTCTTGCAAAATATTGTCAACAACGTGGCAATTATACATCCACAAATGCGCATGCACGACTCTGTACGATCGGACAAATAAAGAAACTTCAGCTTATCAGCCACTGGACCTGAATACCTGCACAGAACGATAAAAATATTAAAAGGATTAGAAAAATTTATAGCCTGAAAATAATTATGGACGTAAAAAAAGAAAAATTGCAGTAAACACTCTGCACCATAGACAGCTATCTAGTAACTTATCGTATGAGTCAATTCAAACAGCTGATCATTTATGCATGCAATGATAAAATATTAATGATGCAAATTCAGAACGTACTACTTTTTAAAAGAGGCAATACAAAATCAAATTGAGCTATGCGGTATGGAATCGCTCTTTAATAATACCACCAAAGTTTACCAGGAATAACGTACAGATCGTTTAATAAAAAAAATAGCATCACAAGAAGAATAGTTAAACAGGCATTTCTATTCCCTTCTCGGGGGAAATACTATGAATTCATGTAGCAGCGACTTGAAGAAACGATATATACAAAAATTCAGATATAAATACATAACATTAACATTTATTTTGATACTTCCGTTCTTTCACCGAATACAGAAGGTACATAAAAAATCAATTATTATTGCTTGCTCAAATGGAATTGTTTACGTATTGAACCTACTTTTCAGTACGCCACTTTTGGAATGAAATAAAAAAATAGATGCAATATGAGAAACTAATATACAATAATGTATTTGATTAAAGCACAATAATAGGCATGGATATCAAAATATAAGAGCCAAGCGGTTTCACCATTTCAGAATAAACGTAAAATAGTACTGGAGGTAGTTGAATGTTCATTAATCATCCCGTATATATGAAAATATTGGCGGTACACCGGTCTGACATCTGTTCGGGTTAAAAAATTTATGTACTAAGCTTTTTGAACTCGCCGATAATTGTGGTATTATTCGTTTCGAAAAAAAATAAATTTATCGGTACATAATTAAATAGCAAATGGCTCCAGTCTTGGTAGCAGATTCTCTTGGATTGTAAAAACTAAGCCATTGAATATGGCCGTATTCTACTCTACGACCAGCATCATTCTCTAGAGTGAACTGAATTTAAATTTTACTAACTGATTCAATTGCAATAATAGCATCAAAATGATTCCATTTACATCTTTGTAATCCTTACTAGCTGTATTGGCTGGTTTTTAAAATTATTTGCCACAAATAGACTAATTTTTAAAGGATTCATTTATCTTTTGCGTTTACGCCAGTGTACCACCAACATCGTCATGTATGAATCGCGATTATATCGAACACTAAACGTTTGAAGTTGAACTATTTACTGAACTGATACAAAATAATCTGTTAGCATTTCGAATTTGATGACTTTAATATTCAATATCTATCCCCTTTATCAATCATGAGTATATTTATCGCGGAACTGCAAACAGAGTAGAAAGAATTTTGCAAGTAATCACATTCTAAAAGATAAGATTAGGAACGATAAAAAGTTAAAAATAAAATGATCGGTTGTTACTCGACAGCAGTTTTCCAAACTGCTCTGATAAACGATCTAATTCGTTTAGATCCGGAATATTTAGCTGTTTTTGTGGTGGTATTCGAACGTTCATTTACCTTACAAATTTATGCCTCGAGAAATTTATAAATATTCGTGTTCTATGGAACGCTTGATAAAAAATTTCAAGTATCTAGTAAGTACTACAAAGTAAAGAAAATTTAGCCTGCTGTGCTAGTCATAAGTATATTAATATCGGAATGATGTAGATGGTTCCAACTACAATAACATAATTTTAAAAGAAAATTATTTTATTTATCTTCTTTTGAAACCTCGGAAGAAGTGCTATCCTTTACGTTCTTTTCTGCTTGAGAAAACGCTTGTTGAACCTACTTCAACAGATTTTATAAAAATTTTAAATGAAGTGAAAAATGACTAATTTAATGTATCCAACAGTATTATTACGAGCAACAAAAAACACAATAAAGAATATAGCAGTAACTTTTTTCAAAATATATATATATATAGTACGTGGAAACAAATAAATTGATGTATTAGATTGATAAAAATATGACCATCTGTTCACGGGACATCCGAGAGCTGCGATAACGTGTTCTTTTGCATCAGCATCATTTGCTACAAAACAAACTATCCATAGAGCATATTTTCTATCGAACAATCAAGCCAAAGAAATAAAATTGTTTTGAATTTTTGCGCACATATAGCAAATTAAATAATGAAATGAAAACAAAATGGGTTAAAAAGTTAGTGTTTATATTCACTAGCTTGTATGATATGCCGCCCCATGTGCATATAGCATACTAACCTATTCTTAAACTTTTGTGCAATGCAATTTTAAAGAGAAAACGGAGACTTTGAAGATAGCTCTAATTCGTGTATTCAAAAGTCATGGTACTCTAAGAACCAATTATAGCATAATGAATTAATTTTTTTTCAAAATATTCTTCAAAATTATGACATTGCATTTTGATCTCTTCTAAAGTCAGTACGCGTCATAATTGAAAAAATAAAAGTATTGCAAAAACGAAAAGAAAAATACCATCGTCGAAAAAGTCTACTTTAAAAGCGAGCAATACAAGGAAAAACTGTGATTTCTTTCAAAAATTTCATTTGTCCGCTTTTGTAAAGAATGAGCTGCATGGGTAAATTTGTTGAATAGACCACAAGAAAGAAAGAATTTTTAATTAAAAATATCGCTTACGTTGAATTAGATTTAATTCGTTTAAACCTCGCATAGGTGCCATTTCAGCTCGTAATGAGCTTATTTCTGAAAAAAATCAAATTTCATAATAATTTTATAAACCATTGAAAGAAGTGAAAAGAATTTTGTGGCCTATTCGACACTTTTACCAGTGAACAAAATGGGCAAAAAGCCAGTTATCCTTATCCATATTATGCCAAAAAAACTGATTTTCAACATTTTTATATGGAACTTTTATAGAAAGAAAATTATCTGGGTCACGAGGAATAGCTATAACTATGAAAGTTTATAAGCCATTATTGTTTAAAGTCTTCTTAACCTTTTAGAAATAACTCTGAAAAATTTGGGTTTCCAGCAAAGAAGAACTAACTATGCACCAAAAAAGCTACTAATCTGTTTTTACGTTTTAAAATAATTTTTACCACTTATTGAGCTCAAAATCCTTCTTTTTGATTAGTGGCCTGGCCTATCCTACACATTCGCCTGCTCAGTTTGTTCTTTACATAACTGGATAAAGCAATCTTTTTCTGAATAAACACTTTTTCATGTTCTCAGTTTCTAAATTTACGTAATATATACGTAAAAATGAGAGATAAATTGAATTCTAACCTGCTTCGGAAACATGCGAAGCATAAAAGCCTTGTGCGCATTCGTAAGGCACGAAATCATTAGCTCATTGTATATGTATATATATATATATACATATATCTCCATGGGGAAAGCTGCACTTTTTTGCCATTTCCTTGATTGTTATATTTTCCTAGTAACATGCAGAAAGCAAGTAACGAAATACTTTGAAAATTTGATATCACGGTATATGAAGATAATGGCAGTACACCGGTGTAGACACAAAGTATGCACAAATCTTTTTAAATAATTAGCTTAATTAGCTTATTTGAAATCAAGAATTTCAAGAGCCAGCCAATGCAGTTGGTAAGGATTACAAAAAAAAGGATCATTCTGATGTTACAATTGCAATTGAACGAATAAGTGAGGTTTAAATACGGCTCGTATTGGTGAATAATCCTGGTCGCAGAATAGCATACGAATGTATTCAGCGCTTTTTTCTTTACAATTCAGGAGAATCTGCTAAGCTCGAGAATTAATTTTTATCAAATAAAGGTATATTTTAGACTTACATCCAGTGCAGTTGGATCGAAATTAAGTAAGTCTGGCTCCTCTCCTCTGAGATTTTTGAAAAAATCAGGATCTCTCTCGGATAACGCTCGCAACTCATGCGTGTGAGCGTAAACCTCGTCAACTGCACTGATCAAACTTTCCTCCTCAATACTTTTCGAATTATCTTTTGCTGAAACGTGATCTGAAATATCTAAATCCTCCGAATCACTATTCGCAACATCGATATCAGAACCTGCGCCTTCGTCATTACTCAATTCGACCCCATTCTTGCCATTTTGAGTGTGCGACCGAAGGGTTTATATAGTTCAATTAAAATTACATCGATAACGCCCGCTCCCGAGGCAGCTGTTAAATTTGAACTGGATAAAATCCAACTCGGGGTAATATTAGAAATACGTTCCCGAACTTAGGTCGTAATTACAGCGAAACTGAATTAAAAGTACAAATAACCTGGGGAAGGATCGAACTGCCCGAGGGCGTGCTAATCAAAAGCGGACCATCCTAAGTACCCAGTTACCACGACCGGCAACGGAAATAAATTTTTTAAGTTTATAAACTTGTAAAAATTTTTTATTTTTTTAAATTATTTAAACTTCACACAAAACTGACTAGAGGCGACTATTTCCCTTGATGTAATCAATAATGTAATCAATAATGTAATCAATAATGTAATCAATAATGTAATCAATAATGTAATCAATAATGTAATCAATAATGTA
>JAULBW010000776.1:79177-144225 GCA_032358265.1 Vaucheria bursata | reverse complement strand
TCATGAACGAATCTAGTTGAATTGTGTATTGCAGCTATAAAAGAGAATTAACTCTGTAAGAGGTTAATTCCTGACAGTGAGCTAACTTCATTGACACAACAAACTATAAAACCCTACTAGAATCTGTGTAACCAATTTACTTGGAACGTTATAAATGAACTCTGGCTGCAGCTATAAAAATAGGATTAATCTCTAAGGGAGTTAATTCCTAACAAACTCATCTTGTAAGTGTATTCTCTTAAGTTGTGTTCTCTTCAGTTTTGTGATGTTGATAAGATTTATTCTCAAGAATGCATGTGTCAGGATACTTGCTGGTCCTGCTATCTCTTCAAGTTATTATGACATTACTGCTTAACTATGTTCATCTACGTTTGCCAATGTTCACCTATTTTTCAGTTATATTTCATTTGTACCTTTTCTAACATTTTTGCCTCTCTTACCACATAGCACCTATCATCCAAATTGTGCCTTAATATCAAATCCTTTACGTCAACACCTTTGTCATAATCCTTAATGGATTCCTTTTCTTCTATACCTTCACAATTTGCCATGTGTCATCTCTCTTATGATTAATTAGAAATCTCTTTGATCATTTTCCAATTAGTCATGTAACCAGTTCAACCAACAAAAGACTAACCCTATTTTCATCATGCTTTCTCAAAACTCTTCTTTACAGTTTTCTATTCTACTTTAAACTTTGTTTGAACTAGTTAGATATTATTTCAGAATCATCAAGACAATATTTCCATTTGATTCTGCTCTATTATCAGTTACTCCACTTTTTTTTGCTCTAGATAATTTCTTAGAAGTAAAAATTCTAAAATAGTCACAAGCCTACCTTTGAAAACTATTGCATTTATTGATGGAGCAAAAGATCCAGCTAGATTCACCGGAGAGCCAGTTTCAAGGGCACTTCTAGACAGCATATTGCAGGAGTTTGCAGGGACATTTATTTGCTCAGTCTTGTACTTTTGTTCACTCTTCAAAAGTTTATCATGACTTTTTTTCAGTAAATCTTATTTTTGCTTTGCTGTGTGTTTGCCCTTTGTCATACATTTGACTTCAACCCCTCAACTGAAATACATCATCCACAAAAGGTATAACTAGTATATGATACATTTATGTCTTTCTTTTTCCATCCCAACAACAAAATAGAAACTAATATACTGTGTTTGTGTGTGTTGTTTCATTTTTTTTGCTGTCCTGTGCTTCTTAATTCATATGTGGAGTGCATTTATCAATATTTAACACAACACATTTTTGCATGGAATAATGATATATGCATTCTGTCACAGTTTTCTTGTGTATTTAATGTATTTTAAATTTTCTATAACTAGCTTCATCAATGCTGTCTGTTATCATACACACTTGTTAGTTTCTTTAGCATTGAAATAAATATACTTTGATTTTCCTGATAGTTTACTACATATTAAACGCTGATCTGTCCTAGTTCATTGGATTTGACCCCATCTGTATACATGTACAAATGTCCTGATATGTACATATATATTTTAAAACATGCATGCATGTTAGAAATATTATACATAAATAATTCATAAATCAATCATATCCTCCATTAGCAATTTTCAATCTGGCATGTCACGCAATCTTAGATAACTCTAGTTCAGTGACCACTTATTTCATTAAACTAGTTACCAGTATAATTTGCAGTACACTAGATTATACATCTCAAGGATTCAGGTAAAAGTTGTTTGATTAGTAAACTAAGATAGACTTCTTAGTATGGAATTTAAAAAAAATAGTTCAGTTAAAAAGAATGAAGATGTTTTAACTTGGAGTACATTGCCAAGAAAATTTCTTACAGTAAGTAATTCTGTTGAATACATTTAAAGACATGTAAAAGAGAACTATAGAACAAATATGTTACAAGAAACAAGTACAAAATGGAAGGAAGACTGCACCAACAATAGCTCAACATTGCGCTGGAAGAACTTGCAGAATAATACATGTCACGGTGGTTATTCAGAGTAGTTGATAATATGAAATGATGAGAGTTTTCATAGAGGCCACACAAATATAGTTTGATAAACTGCACAGAATCTTTCTGAGTTTTCAGTTTATATTTCAAATTTATGAAAATGTCATTACTTTTAAGCAAAATGGTATTTTCATGAAACACATTTTAATGGGGTAACATCAGATTTGGTGAGAAATGGAGCAGAGTATGAGGTACTAAGGCAGTATATCATGACAACTATCAGTAGTTTTTTATATGAGCTTCAATATTGTTATTGTTTTAGAATTACTGTAATTGACTAAACAGTATTTAACCATGTATACACATGAATGAAAAAAAGTAAGTTTTAAGACTTAGTTTAACCTAGTGGACTTGCAGGTTTTCATTATGTGTATTGATATATTACATCCTCCCTCATGCATTATGTATTTGGTTATTTTTTACTATTACTGGCTGTCATTACTCTCTTATAAAGATAGTTTGGTGTGTTATTTGTGTTTCTACTAAACAGTAGAAACATTGTAATATGTATATGTTTGTTAAAACTAGAGAGAAAAGAATAGCGTTACAATATGATAACTGCAGCAAGATAAAGGAAAAGGTATAGTAGCACAGCAAATTGGCAATGCAAAACAAAAATAAAGAGAAGAGAGAATGATCATATTATAGTGCAATGAAGTAAGATGAAAGATTTAACCTCATGTATCAAAGAATGCATCCACAAAAATGACGTACTATTTAAAGTGGATGTGAAAAGTGGTTAGAAAAATTAAAGCAAATAAAGCAAAAACTCTGTAATTGCATAAATTCAATTGCATATCTAAATCATTTTAGTTTTAGGTAAGACAATAATATTCCTATAAACAATGTGAAAGCAAAGGATATTTTCTTTAGGCAGTGACATTTTAAAATTGCAAAATGGCAACTCGATGTAGTTTTATTGGAAACAAACTGCATATTTTGAACTATAAAGTTATGGATGGGTTTTAGATGAGAACTTGGACAAATAATATAGGCATAAATGGGTCACAGATCATAGTGTTGAATATGAATGGTAACAGTATCCAGTAGAAATCTTGAATTTTGTTTCACTTGCTTTTTCTTGTTTCCTGTTTCTTGTTTTTTCCATTTGAATATTGATTTTATATATTTTTGTTTTTGTTTGATTTTCAGTCTTTTCTTTGTTTCTCTAATGTATATTATAATAATCTATAGTTTGCTAAGTATTTTTACCCAAAAATTTTTACCAATAACTTGAAAGGTGTATAAAAAAGATGCAATGCTTTTCATGTATTTTGAAATGATATAAATCTATTACTTGATGGAACTAAAATATGGAAAGCAGTTGCGTTGACTATAACTGTATATGAACAATTTGTTTAAGGACTGGAGCCTTCTGAAGCATCTATAAAAATGTAAATTTATTTTACTACAAAAATATTTAGTGCAAAATTTAAGCAATGCACACTCTTTATTACATCTTAAAATTTTTTTAGTGAAAAAAACTTTTATCATTTACCTAGCATCCCTTACTCAATAGTAACCTTAAGACTACCTCCAGTTACTGTTCTAGTGAAAGGTAGAGACCCATTTGTACTTGATTAAAAACTAGATAACCTAATAGGGCATAATATAGTCCAAGGTGCCAATCATATAAAATAAGAACAGTCTCAAAAATGCAAGTAGCAAAATCAGTTTTAGTATGTTTAAGATAAAACTATTATCTAAAATACAATAACACATACAGATATACCTTGATACAAATAGGTGACAATGTAAACTGATGTGTTAAAGGCCACTAATGTTACTACAAGTAAATTAGATATTGGTGCTTAGAAAAAACAAACATGGCACACAGATTTTTGATAAAAAAAATATAAATCAAGCTTTTTTGTAAATGCTGTATACTTGCGTTTGTATTTAAACCTGTAAGCACATATCTTTTGATGTAATGCACTAAATTTCCAAATGTCCCTGTTTATTCTAACCCATCTTTGTGCTCTTTATTCATAAATTATGCATTCTAGCGCTTCAAAACACTGGCATGATACATTAATGCAGACATATGTACAAACTGACTTCTACAACTCTTACCTTAATTTTTGGCTTCTGGTCAGCTGTTAGTGTATTTGAGCAAGTAGGCTCTGTCTGCACAAATGTAAGACAGAGCTCAAGCCTTTTAAATGCATTGAAAAACAATGTGCAAAATTGAGTCTTATGAGGTATTTGAAGTAGTTGTACAGATATAGTAAAAGCAGCTTTTTTGTTGGGGTCATGGAGTTCAAACGAACTATGTGGCTAGAGACAAATTAGATGTACCTTGAAATTCTATAATGAATTTTGATTATGTTTATTAGATCCACAATTTATTTCTAAAAAAAAGTATAGTCTGCTGGTCAAGGTGTCTAGCTTCAGTAGAACTAATTCATACAATGTAGTCAACAAAGTGTCAGGATCTAATATGTTTCGTCGTGTATTGTTTATTTGTCTACAATTCTTTCAGGGATTTGTAATTATATCAACTTAATTCGGTTTGTATGTGCAAGTTTAGGTTGATAATGTTGACGAGATTCACTCTCGTCAACACATGAATTAAGATTAATGGAAAAGTATTGAACGTGTAGTATTTCAGTGTTATATTGTTCTGGTTTTATGATTTACACTTGATACGATTTGTTAGTCTTGACACAAAGAAGCATATAAATGGATCAACATAAAAGACCAGGAAGTAAAACACTTAACTCAAAGGCAAGAAATTATGCATTCAAATTTAGGAAATGAACGAGGGTGTAGAATAGCTACCAGCAATAGTATCGAGCATACAATGTAACAATTACGAAAAGAAGCAGTCAAGCAATGTCCTCTAAAGGCTAGGTACATCACGAACAATTTTAGCATTTTGTCCTTTAACTCGAGAAATTTGTCCCAAAAAGAAGATTTTACCTTTGTTTGAAAAGAATAGTTTTCGTGTACATTTCCGTGCATGTACTTTTTGTTTGACACAGTTTAGAAAGCACGTTGGCGATTCAATCCAGCATTCGGCGATGTCTTTGTATTTAAGCCAGCCAAATGTCAAAAATTAAACAATAATTCTTTTAGCATTAAGTATTCTTTTCGCATAAACAAAACGACATCGCCGAATCAATGCCAACTCCCCTAGGAGGCATCTCACTATCTAGTCGATTCTTAATTCATGCACATTTTTCGCACTTTAGATTTTCTTTTTGACTTGGTGAATGCAGTTTTTTCCAATAAATTTTTTTTGTATTTTCTTGTAGGGCAAGTCGACAAAGGGTTTTAGATTTATTTTCAATAACAAAATTTAGCTAATCATTGAACGTTGCTTAGAATATAACGAGAGATTTGCAGTGAAGAATTAACATCGACTTCTTACCTTGTCTTAAGAGTTAAATTTTGGGAGACTTGGAATCAATGGATGTGGACCAACGACCGTTACTTAGAGCAAATAGTGGCAATATTGTTCCGAACTACATGAGAGACGATTTTGATACAGCAACAAGGCAATATGATGAGATTCGATCTAGTGTAGATACTTCTCAGATACAAGATTTTGAATCGGGTACGTGTAAGGGGAAAAGCAACGTTAGTTATTCAGAGCGTATAATACTAGCATAGAATATAATACATCTCGCACGATATAATAAGTGCGCGATAATTTCGCACAAAATATTAGCTACTGTTTATGTTTAAAACTGCCAATGCCGATTTTGCAGGGGATGGAGGTAGAGATAGCCGCTTCGAGTGCAATGTCTGTCTAGATAGCGTCCATGATCCCGTTGTCACTCGTTGCGGTCATTTGTTTTGCTGGCCATGTCTATATCGGTGGCTCAATAGTAATCATACAGATTGTCCTGTATGCAAAGCTGGTGTATCTAGAGATAATGTTATACCTTTATATGGAAGAGGACAGAAACCCGTTGATCCTCGCACGAAAGATGTTAATGCTACTGGCGAAAACATTCCAGAAAGACCATCGGCAGAACGAATTCGTGCCGAGAGGCCACGAGTGTTTGGAGAAGGATTCAACTTCGGGCCGAATGAATTTACTGCCGGCGCCAGCTTCTCTACAGGCTTCGGATTCTTCCCTTCTCTATTCGGCCTCCAATTTGTAAGTACTGCTACCAAAAATTGTTACCGTAACTTAATTTAATGTAGAAGCATGTTCTTTTTAATCATGTTTAGCCTGAAGAATTCTAATTTTACTGATTTGCATTATGTTTATAATTTCTTACTTCTCGTTTCAAAGTATAGAAAAATCTTAAATAACAATAGAGCGTTGTTATATATGTCATGAAACTGCAAAAGATTTGCGGGTTATATTTTGATTTGAAAATGTAGTTGTCAATAGAAATCTGCTTTATATATTGTTAAGCTGAATATACTTTTCTTTTCAAGTTACATTAGAGTGATTGGAATTGTCCAAGTTTATAATTTGTCTTTTAAATTGTTGCTATTATTTTTCTGCAATGAAATGAAGATAATTTCAATGGCCTTTTTAGGCTGTTAACTGTATTTTTATTGGCTATATTTTTAGCAAGCATTTGCAACTGGAAGAACGGATCAACAAGGCCTTCAGTCGACGAATAATATGGAAGAAGCGCAACAAGCTTTACTTAGCAGAATATTACTGATCCTTGGAAGCTCAGTAATTCTATGCCTTTTACTTTTCTAGTTCCCGCATGTACTCAGTTGGACTAATATATGTCATAAGACGCCTGGCAATTTGTAGAAAAATCGCTGTATTTATCAACTTGACTATGCAACTTTCTTTCGATTTTTCAAAACATTACAAATTTATAATGTTAGATAAGAGCTGACAACACCAGTAGACATACTTAGTATCTACCTAATATGTTTGCCATTACTTTGCATGCTAGGTTCGTTCATAGCATTTTAGATCTTTTCTTTAAATTATTCTACAAAAGTATTCACGTCCAAATAGGTACACAAAATGCCCGCTTTTGGGTTGGAAATCCCTTCACAATTTAGTCAGTGTGGAGAATTCACCACAACATAATTTACATTTGCAAAAAATTGCAAGTTTTCTTTGTGCAAAGGGATTGCATTCATTCTTATTGCACTTTCATATCGCCTTATAAAAATGGATGATAAAATCAATTTAAACTTAATCAGAAATTTTTTTGGATGGAATTTCTCTTGAGCTATCTAAAACTACCGAAAGCTCAACAGACTCAACTGCACTGCTCGTTTGCATCGAAAGTGTGCTATTCTTATCTCCTCTACATCAATACTGATGCAACTTCACATACACAGCGAAGAAAGTGCATCAATAAGTAGTTAGCACAATCGTAAGTTTTGATGTAACTCCAACGTTTTTTTATGTGTCAGCAACACTTAGGGTGACTAAGATAATAGCAGTTTCAAATATGCCATTCAACGGGGCAAAGATAGCAGTTGTGCACAAAAAATATAAATACCTGAAGAAATTTAATATTTCATATTCGATTCTGAGTAGATGTTTCATACTTATGCTACATGTAGATGAAAGTGAGTAGTAACTTAAATTTAGATGTTTTTAAGTCTACAGCAACATGTAAATGTACAAGTAGCAATTCGTGAACATAGATTACCATTGAGTAGAAATATAAGTCATTCAATTGCAACAATCTGAAGATAGAGTCTAGATTATGTGCTCTTAGAAATTCTAAGGCAATAAATTCATGATAAATCTTTACAGATTAGTATGTAAGATTATCAACAAATGAACTATTCAAGCAGATGAAGTCAGATTAAAGAGATACTAGCCATAAATTCGAACAGCGTAACTCAGCAGATGTGCCCTCTGGAGTATTCTAAAGATAAATTTAGCTTTTCTATCTTGATTCAGGAATTTTGTCAAAAATTAAAGATCACACTAACTTTAGCGTTTATTCTATTGAAAAGAATAGTTTCTTTTGTATATTTCCATAACCGTAACTGTGAACTTTCGTTGGAGATATAATTCCAGGTACAGCATAGACATTTACTTAAATTTCAATAAAAATAAGAGAAAAATTCATCCTCATGGAAGCAAATTAGGTCTACACAAAAAAGAATTTGTTCGACTTTTCTGCATGCTCTTATTTGGTGCCCTTTGCTTTAACATTTTTTCCCTTGGTCAATTAGTTTTAAATTTTCAAAATTTAGAAAAATAAAACCATGTTGCATCAATGAGCAATAAATATGGCGTCCTGAGGAAAAATCTATTTATACTAGTATTTGATGATAGTGACGATGAAAGGCATCTTGAATGTTAAATATGAATAATTGGATACCATTAACCTTTCCCAAAAGCTCTACATGTGGGTTTGAGATTAAGAGGTTTGATATTTTCAGTACATGCTCTTTGTTTCAATTGGACGACCACTGCAGACATCTGTTTGCTGATTGGCGAGCAACTTCCATCTCTTTCTTTTTTTCTGTCTTCTTCACAAGAATTTCGAATATCATTTGCAGCCTTTTTATCGTTCGAAATGTTGACTGGAACTGATCTATCTGCTGACGGTATGTCAATGGATAGCTGAAAAGATTTCTTTAAAACGGTTTTTCGTAATACATCAATGTTACGAGGAACGTGTTTGGAACGATTACATGTGGGCAAAATCGCTCTATTTTGTGCAGCAGGCAACTTCGGCGTACATAGGTTAGGACTCTTTTTACAGTCAGTCGCAACAGCACTCTTAAGCAAAATCGGATTAAAATTACTACAAAGTTTTTGTTTAAGAGGGGAGAAATCTTCCTCTGTATTCAACACACCTATAATTTTTCGACTTCGGAAATGATTCGGTTGAATAGGTGCCACTGATGTCTGCGCTTGGCTTTTCTTCTCGCTGAACTTTCGATACTGATACTGAGAAAAAGTTTTGCGTTCAAAAATGTACGGTTTCGAGTGGTCAGGAGTACTGAAAATTTGGTGCTCTGAATTTTTACTTGGTGCAATATATGTGGGAGATATTCGTATTTTTGGTGCCAAATTTTGCTTTAAGGGAATGTTGCAATCTGTATTTACAGAGGAACTATTTGTGGTTCTCAGTTCGGGACTTGAGTTACAATGATTATGTAAATCGTCATCTTCATCCGATCCATCAAATGTTAACAAAGTACTGGACGAGGGCGAATATGCACGTTGTAAACTAACGGTAGAGCTTGAATCTTCGCTGCAAGTTAAAGCGATTCCAGATTTTGCTGCTGAACTATTATAATCAAGATTAGAAGCGAACACTGGAAGAGACCAGCTTCGACCAGAACTAGACATGTACGAACTAGTGGCGAAACGCTTCTTTGGCGACCCTGGTTCTCTTGACGGCGGGAGAGAATCGCTAGGGTCCTTGCAGCCACTGATGTCTGACAAATCATCGACTCGAGTTTCCTGATCCGGAAGCAAAGAATCTAAATCGCTGCTCTCCTTGCCGACACTGCTGCGCTCTTTGGTGTTGTAAGTAACTTCTCCAGTTTCGAAATCTATCGAACACCAACTGTTTTTCTTCGGGGTCTTGTTTCGACCTTTAGGAGCTCGGTCCGTGATGAAGTTTCTGTGACTCTGTATTTTAAATAAACTCGCTTGCCGTCGCATCTCAGGGTCAAATATTACCGACTCATTAGCCCGTCGTCGTCGAGAGGACATCATAACTCAATTCTTTCCTTCCAAAAAAGTTGTACTTGACGACTTCCAATTTAACTCCGGAGAAAATAGTCTGAGCCAATTAGAACGGAATGTGCCGAATACCAATCTGATTTATATCTGCAGCAGTCGCACATCAAGACTTTTATGGCGAGGGTGCGCTATGTGATATTATATACATGCGAACCCCGAATAAGTCTGAAGTTGATTGATTCAAAAGGCCCGAAGTATGACACGAAAATGTAATTCAACTGCGCATGACCCCAAAATATAAAATATTTTCCTTCATCATAATGAAGTTCTCTACCATAACCCTAAAGGAATATGAAATTACCGAACAACAGCGCAATTCAAAAGTGAAAAATAAACTTAATGTGCGACGAACAAAATGAAAAAGTGCTGTGGTGCATTATTTGCGTAAATTTTTCAAAATAATTTGTATTTTTTGGGTAAAAATATAAGGCAAAATAAAAAATAGAAATTATTCTACAATATATTTGTTGCTCAACAATTTTGTAGTAATAATCTGAATGCTAGCAAGACTTGTACATTTCAATGGCAGCGTCATCTAATAAGAAGATGAAGACGAAGTCAAGAGCGAATATCCCCAGAAATACGTTTCAAATGCAAGAGCTAAACCTAGGGAAAAAGATACTAAAAACTTTTCCTTTTATACAAGAAACACAAATTTACCATAACTTTTCATACGATGAAAAGAAAATTTGTTAAAGTCCACTTGCAAATTATTTGTCATTGATATGCTCACAAGGAATTAATAGCAAGGAATTACATCGATGGCAAAGAATTTTTGTAGAAGTCTCTTCGTCTTATTTACATCGGGTCAATATTATAGCAACGATTTACATTGCTTGGTGGGCACTGCAATAATTTAAGAGGGATCAAACATTGCGAGCAGCCTTAAACTAAAAAATTATTTTTTTATATTTTCAAACAATTAGTTTTGAAAAAAATTGAACTTGGTAGCTCAGTGGTCAGAGTACAAGGCTGGAAGTAGGTATTAGTTGGTTTGTATGCAGTGTTTAATTCTGAACATACTTTTTCAATTTTGTTTTCACCGCTGCCCTGAATTCTTAGGCATCTATAGAATTTCAAAGCCCACCATTGTTGAAACAGAAAGAACTATTCAATTTTTTCCTCATTACTTTTTTGGTTTTATCTACCAAGTTCAATAGAGATGCTGGACCAAGTGCATTAATTGATGACCCTGAGAGGATTTGAATATTCTCCGTATTTGTACTGTAAGTTCAAGATTACTCGTAATTTAGGATAATTAAATTTTGCTCTTTATCCTAGATATAAATGTGCATCTGATATTGATATAGTGTGCGTTGGAAACATTTGTACTTATGGGAGACCACTACTATGCTTATTACTTTTTTTGGAATTCAATTGTTATTTTACTTGGAACCTTACTGGAACTTGATATGTAACTAACTGTTAAGTCTAACTAATCGTGCTAATGCATAAACCAAGCAAGAGCAAAACAAGGAGTACAAAAGTATTACATGAATAATGCAATAATGTTTACCTTGTCTCGTGTGTTAAGAATGAATCTTGTCAACACCTTACAACTTGTTCTACGTATATGCAAGATGAACTAGATCAAACCATAAATATGACTCCTTGAAGGAATTGTACATGAACAAACATTGTAACATATAAATGGACCATAATTTTAGGACGAATCACACGGCAAAAGCTTATTTGCTCCTGACACTAAACTTAAATCAGATTTGTTAAATAAAATGATAGCACTAATGAATATATAGCTACTATAAGCATAGGCTTTAAATAGCCGTAAGATTTCCAACTCAAAGTACTGCTAACATAAATATAATCTTATAGCTACAAAAAATAATTTTTTCCATGGCTGCAAGGGATAGCTACACGTCATGTTCCAATCAAATAGAAATTATTTTAAAATCCTTTACAGTTTTATTTGACCCTCCATAATTTAAAATCTATTTTCTTTAATACCAACAACATCTTTTGCTATTCCTTCAAAAGCTATATTTGCATTGTTTCAATATGATGTTTCTCATGGCAAAAGTTTCTTAAGGGGTAATATATTGCTTTTTTGGCATCTTATGATTTTTACTTTACTGCATTGAATATTGATTTTTTAAGTGATTCTGCTCTTTTACAATTAAGGCCGCCTAAAATGAACATCTAGTAAATCATCTGTTGTTCCAGCTTCTTTCCACAACTAACATTCTTCCTTGTTTTTATAATTTCATGGAAAAAACAATACCAAATGGAGAATTTGTTTCTCTTACCAATATTATCATTGGTACCTGCTCCAAACTCAGTTTAACTGTTTTCATTTGAAATGACCTTAGATTTATGACAGAAGAGGAAAACTAATTTGACCTGAAGTTTTGATTCTTACACTTTGAAAGCTTCAAAAAGTCTAGCAATTCATTGAAGTACAAAGAAGCTGCGCCTAAGAAAATAATTACTCACTTTGAAATCTATTTTTTTGCAATGATAAAATAAGACAAAATAATGCATGTAGAGCATTTTTTCATCAGTAAAAGTAGCACCGTAACAGAGCGTTCATTGATATATTAAGAGATGACATTCTTGAAAAGTGGTGAGAAAAAAGTAGCGGAAGTCGAGCAAGCACTGGGGAGGAAGTTTTAGAAATTTTTTCAAAAAAATAGTGCACAAGCATACAGTAACAAAAATACTTGTAAATATCTCTTTTGCTGAATTCAGAAACGTACATCAAATAGACGAGACCTATTTTTTAAGTGTTTTCACCAATGCGCAGTGCGAAGAAGTTTTTGGTACATCATACGTAGAGGCCGTCCAATTGGCTCAGGCAGATTGTGTTTTTTCGCATGTTCCAGCATTGCAGGGTAGTCATCAACCCATTCTGCAGTGGGAAGATGCAAAGGCTAGACAAAAAAGATAGAAATTTTAATCAAGTACTGAAAAAACTACAAACTAAATTGAGGTACATAGAAATACTGTACAATAACCCCTACTCGATCATGCTTGTAAAAGTGATTTTTTAATAACTCATGCTAAAAATATTCTGCATGACTTCATATGCAGAATTAACTCATAACAAATCTTTCGAAAATGAAATTTAACTTCCTTAAATTTGATACATTGAAGGTACTATTTCAGTCGAAAATTTAAAAAGTTCAGTTACAAATGTAACAAGCTGTGTAATCACCAATATCGATGTGTACTACGAGCTAGTCCAAGTTCATTATGATGAAATTAGACACTTATTAGGCTCCTATACATACTGAAAGCATTCAGAATAAGTTAGTCCTGCCAGCCATATTACACATATAGTATATAATTATTTTTAAACAAATTGAACACGAACGTTTCTATTGATTAAAAAAATCAAAAACTTAAGCTAGCGTTGCATGCAAACATTCACATATATTTTCATTTCTTTTAACCTCAACTCATAGAAATATGAAGACATCGACTTCAAGTTGACTATGATGCATAAGTTTTGTGAAAAAAAGGTTAAATGATGTATTTACAAAAAAAGGAACAATTGAATTATGGGTTTATTTATATGCTATTTCATTTCAAAATTGAGAGTGTAAGCTATTGAATATCAAATCTTATTATCATGTAGGTAAGTGGCATGATAAATGTGTGGAATATATTACCTTGTGAAGTTCTAAGCTTTTGTCTAACTCTGCCCATGTAGCTGACATTGAACTTCGTAAACCGGTAGGATCGTACTTCAACACAGCTGGATTCTATTCATCAAAAGATATAATTCAACTCCTTCTTAAAAATGGTATAAAATATTCAATTCATAGCACAGTTTTACCATTGACTGAATATGAAAGATGAATGGCTGAAATTTAAAAAACATGCAATTTTTTAATCGCCAATATTCATGGAGAATCTACAATTAAGTTCAAGAAGAACTCTTACCTTTTTGTACTCGTATTGATAAAAAACATTTATATTTGTGCCGTTTCAAAATTTCGATACCTTATTTCCAGGACTTCCTTTCTTTGCATCTTCGCCGGAAGGTAACAAGGATTGACCAATATTATCAGTTTCTGTTTTACCATAAGCTTCAACGCGCTTAGCCAAAATTACTTTTTCCTCTCTCTTCATTAAGCGATGGTCAGTAGGATATCGCCTGCACGAATCAGGTGAAAATAGAACAATAGAATCTCTAAAATTTGATGAATATTTTTGTTGCCAACTGAACATTATCAACATCGATGAGAAATTCTTCATGTGTTATACCTAAGTACTATCCATACTGAATAGCAGCTAAAAGAAGCCAATTCATTAAATATCAAAACTTGATCCGCGAATGTTGAGGCATTTATTTAAAATATATGTTTAGTTCATGCTAAACAAAACATTACATAAAAATGTACAATTCATGTGACAAAAATAGTTATATTGGGAAAATATTAAATCTAATATAAATGTAACTCCATACATGATGCTGTAAATGCGATAAGAAGGAGTACTGGGAATATTCGGTGCTTCTCTGCTAGCAGGAGATGGATAACGATATGCCTGAATTCGAGGCACTCCGGGAATCTTCTTATTCGCTTTTGAAACTTGGAGCATATCCATTACCTCGCTTCTAAAGCTAAGCGTTTTTTTAGCCTTAGATAGAGCAAGTATATACACGACCTGTTGAAAAGCATCGACTATATTTCTCGAAATGAAATCGATTGCTTTACCTTGTCTATCATTTCATCAACCGTTGCATATTTAAAGAAATTTTTAAGGGCCTTCGACATTGCGCAAGGTTGCGATTCTACTGGCTTTACCCTGACACTAGTCTTACGTCAATAGCAATCTAAGACAGCTGGTTTTGCTCTTAAGCAGTGTAATAAATAAATTTTAGTATATTGTGTTAAGGGGTAATTTAACATGTTATTTGTTAGTCATCTATATTTTTTCGTGAACACATACAAAGAAATACGAATAAAATATACCATTTCCATTCATGTTTGTTTTGTAAATTACGAATAACGAGTTGCGGCAATGAGAAATCTAAAGGCGGTTGCATGTTTGCTTCATATATCCGCTTCCATTTCGTTACGTGTAGCAATCTATGGTAGAGTACATTATGAATCATCGGCACATACCTTTCCTCAGGCAAGTGCATGCTCGTAAATTTTATCGTCGAAGGTCGAATTGTTATAATATTACGTTTATGGCAGACTGGTAGGACATGGAGTGCGCCACCACGATTTTGTAAAGAGAAGATGACAAAAAGTGCATCGTGTTTAATGTCAACTGAAGATAATGACTCAGCGGATCAAAAGATAGGTTTCAAGATACCTAATCCATTCAAAGATACAATTAATGCTGGAAGAAGTCTCAGGGAAACTCTAGACGATGCCCTGGACCAATTTACTGGTGGAACTGTAAGTCACGCCGCGTTATCTAAAAATTATTTGGATACCTATACTTTATTGGCCATTTCAAGTCATGCGTGAAAATGCTCAATTTCTAAAGTAATATTTTAAAAATTAATTTAAATAAAGGAATTTTCTGTTGAATCCACAAGCATGTTTTACGCATTAGGGTAGCCTAAAAAATTTAACTTTGTGTACAATTAAGCTATTTATTATTACGAATATTAATTGATAAATTAGTCAAGTTCACTGCATATTTTTTTAATTAAATCAAACGTCCCATTTTATTTAAACTTTTAGTTAATTATAATTTTGTTGTTTGAGCCTTAGCTATTTTTTCTATTTTGGGTGAATTTCTCAATTTGTCAGAAGTTGATTTCTTTCTTTAAAGATATTATATAGTACATTTCATCTTGTAATTTTCACATGAAAATTTATGCTCCCAAAATTTTACTTTAGTCTCTATTTGTGTTTGCAATTGCTACCTAAAGACGCACAAAAAAATCACTTAAATTTTTAAAATTTTCTTCAATTTAATCTTAGCCACAGAGATATTCTGAATGCCATGTTTTTCAGCAATCATACTAATTGCTTCAAAATCACATTGCTTGGTCTATATTTTAATCTTTGAAACTGCAAACAAAAGTCCTTCATGAAAACTAGTCTATGAAACTTTCGTTTATCCCTACGAAACATAGTTTTAAAATATTATGCATACTGAAGTGGTTATAACGTAGTACATTAAAATATTAATTATTTGTTCTGCTAATGTACATTAAAATTTAAAAATTCATTATTATTTTTGTGTACATTTACGAAAAAACTTCAAGGCTCACAGTAAAAAGCACATTTTAGCATTGTACTAAGATTTTTTGAAAATGTACCTCAAGATTTTAATATAAAGAATTAATTTTATACATAATTTTGTACCGCAATGTATGTTATAAAAGTTTATATAACTTGATAATAAAAAATCACCCCGAAGAATCTGCTTAATTCGGTGATACTCTTTATTAAAATTAATGAAATGATCATTTCATATTTTGTAATTCAATCACGAAAAAATAATTATCCAAAATTTTTACTAACTACTCTTTTAACCTCAAAAACAACATCACAAAGAATGCCTATCTGATAAGAAGCCTTGATGGTAAGTGTGCCATTGTTCTAGAATAATATTTAACCATATTTTTTACCTTTTTCGAGTTATTTTATTCATGGTATTGACATACATTAGCTTGTACGTTTTCTTATTGTAATCTGTTAGAGCCGCAGAACATATGATGCTGAAGCACTTGAAAAGCGGCTGTACAGTTCTTTTGAATCACCTGAAGAAGTGCCCGAAGTACTAGTCGTTGGGGCGACTGGCGAAACTGGTCGAATAGTCGTTCGTAAATTGCTACTTCGAGGTTTCAAAGTTAGAGTATTGGTGAGAAATTTGTATTCATCAACCCTAGACTTACTAGGAACTGGGGTGACGTATACACAAGGCGATCTTAGCGACATGAGCTCTATTGTTGATGCTGTTAGTGGTGTTGATAAGGTAAAGCACTCTTTTCTTTTATTATAATAAAGCCATTATATCCTTTTATTGTATTTAATCCATTTTTTGTCTTGCCTTTGTACTGATTAAAACCGACATTTATGAAGTTTCACCTCATGAATTTGAACCTAATCACTCAGATTTTGCTCTTTGTAAAATGCGTAGATATCATAATTTTAAATACCATCGACTGATTTTGTATCTGCTTAAATTGATTTTTCCAGTGGAGCTCCATAGTTTAGCCTAATGCCTGCGAAATTTGTCCGACTAGCACCAAATTCATAATTAAAAACTCGGCTGAAAGTTTTGTTGGTATTTTATTAAATGTGGATTGTACGTATTTTATTCAGCTTTTGCCTTTTTTCCAAATCTTTTATACTATTATAAAACTCGAATAGACATCGAAAGGTCACACTTTGCAATTCTTTCATTGTCGACTTGATGAAATCTTTTAAATGGTTAAAAATTTGATCATGCCAAAATGTATACATTTCACGTTTATTTTTTTATTATTGCGATTTTTTGAGTTACTTGCTATATTATGGTAAATTTTGAATGTGCCAAACTATGCAATGTAGACAATTCCAGTAATTTTTTCCTTTTATTTTGTGATTTGTTAGGTTATGTTCTTGGCTCAAACTCGCGAGAATAGTACCCAGGATGTTGAGTTTGCTGGGTTCAAGGTGGAATAAGATATGCATATAACATCTACATTTCAAAAACAGACATGAAGTAGAATTTGTATATTTTATTGATATTTTTTGCTTCTTTTAATATATATATTTATATATATATTTATTCTTACATACATCCATTTCAAATTCATGCTAAATATCTAATGTATGCAAGCTAATTTTTAATACTGCAATATCTACAGCCATTCAAATTTACGCGTATAAAAAGTACTAATCTATATATATATATTGATTATTGTTTCTGCTAGAATCTGGTCAGTGCCTTTCAAGATGCGAGAGTGGCTGATTATGGGACAGCCTACAGTACAAAGCGAACTTTATTCAAATTCGGCCGTCAGGTGGATAGAGATCTATGGTCTCTTAGCGAAGAGGTACTTTGTATTTTTATACATTATTCCAAATGATATTTTTTTAAATTGGGCAAACTGAGGAGACTTTTCTTGTATGATTGACAGAGAATGGGGGATTGGCTCGACTTTTTGCTCTACATTTGAAAATCTATATCAAAGTTGTTTCAAGTGATATAGTTAGCTGAATTGTTCACCCTAAGAATACTTTAAAGAGCAGAACATACGTGCACCTGCTATTGCGTTATCAATAAGATTGTACCATTTCATTTCATTTTTTTCATGTAATCAGTTGTTTCGAATTATTTGGAGTGCAAGCAGGAAGAGTTGCCACTCTGAACTATAGAGCTATAATATTGATAGAATTATCAAAAACTAGTGGCAAAGCGAAGGAATGTATCAGTTTACTTTCAACAGAGGGAAAAAGTACCATTATTTCAATATGAATATTATTCTAGAAAATTTATAAAAAATCCTATGACAATATGTCATAAAACAATCTTCAATTTATAATCTCAAAGCCAAAGTAATAAGAACTTTCGAAGATGCATCGATATCTAATCAAAACTGGAATATGTGATTGACTAAAAAGCTATTACCAGCTCAGCTCATATAGCTGCATAAATATTTTTTTAAGTTGGGGCTTTGTCATAAAAATGCTATTCGAAGCTTGAAGTAAAATTTATAATAAATGAGACTTGAAAGAAAGTTTTATTGTACATTTATGTAACTGTACACTTTTTGAACTTTTCAGATCCCACGGGTTATATGGGCTCCAAACAAATTTAACCATGGAACATTTGGCGGTATGGGAATTCAAGACTTTGGAGATCTCTCGGTGAATTTTAAATTTTAAAAAACAATATTTGTGAAATATTTACAAAAAAAATTAGGTCGAGTTTGTAATGACAAATTTTGACTCTACTCCAGAGAATTAATTTAATTTGGAACCCTTGTGTACACTGTTCAAATTGACGTATCATTACATTGGATCGAATGGAAAATCAATATGTACCATTGAAAGTTATTCCATCTGCGGCTTTCGAAAAGTGTAAATTTTGATCAGTTTTGATCGTGACCAGATGTTGGAATTTCACGATAGTCAGGTTTAATATAAATTTATAAATACATCTTCAAATTCACTGTGTTGTCAGAATAATTTTTGAATTTGTGGTATCCCATTTCAGTAGATACAAAATGAATGCATGGATTACTGCAAGTATGACAATAATGATTATATATTTGAAGTCACGTTATTTATATATTTTACAATCTATAAAGAAATAGTAGAGGTTCCAACCTCTTACGGAGTATGTAAGAATGCGCGTATATGTAACCTGCCCTAAAAACTCCAAATTTTGGCACAAAAATGCCATAGCATTAGTTTCCATTTCGTACTCTACCTAATTAGTTGATTTATCATACTTTATTTTAAATAATTTTTTTCAAGATACTTTTCTATATATAAATCAAAATTGCTGCGATTTGAAATGGTAAGCGCTTACACCTGGGAAGTGTATTGACATATATTTGACGGCACTCTAAATTTTTGGAATTTCAGGAATTAAATGTTGCTGTGCTTCAATGTTATGAAATTTTCAATTTTAGCAAATGCATCAGGTTACTAAAAGTATGCTTGATTGCGAAAGTGAGCATTCATTTCATTAGTGCAGAGTTTCCAACTGTTGAATTTATGTTATTCGTATCGTACAAAAACCTGTCTTTTCAAATGATTATGTTGATCTTTGAAGTTTTGGTT
Organism: Vaucheria bursata; assembly: GCA_032358265.1. Classification (NCBI taxonomy): domain Eukaryota; class Xanthophyceae; order Vaucheriales; family Vaucheriaceae; genus Vaucheria; species Vaucheria bursata. The sequence continues at coordinate 124,865 of JAULBW010000776.1, read as the reverse complement.
TTTTGTAATTAGGTTCAGTCACCGTCATTAGCGCTCAATATGGGGGCATTCAGCGGTTTAGTGGTATGCACACAAAAAGCGATATTTTAAATAACTTGAACATGTAATACTGAATGTCTATTTCCAATGTATTTTAATGAAAAGTGGTTTCAATGAATGTGCACATAAAAATACTTCGTTTTTATGTAGTTTGCTGAGGATATCTGTATTTAGGCAATATTTTGAAACGGATAATTTGCTGGGCGTAACTGTGCTTCATGCGTAATTTTATTTTGTTTCTTTTATCTATTTCGATTATGACTAGTTTTCAAACTGGTTCGTGAAGTATTTTTTACAATTTATTAGGTTAGACTTTTGGGAGATGGAAAGCAGTATAGATTTATTCTCAGAACAGGACTATACGAAAGCACTAGAATTCAATTTGAAGCCCCCTTGCAGGTTTTCAGATACATATGCAATAAATTTCGGATATAGCGAATTTTCACTTATAACTGAAAGAAAATATCATTTTGTGCCTAATTCAGCATCAGATTTTTGGATACAAGGAATGAATTTGGTCGTTTTGGCCGATGCGTATTATTCGAATTTTACTCTATATATTTATTTGTTTGTCTAGGATTTATCTATGCAAAAATTTGAAATTTTTGGTTTAATTTTGTACTTGAGAATTATTGTATCACAAATTGTATCTTGCTTGTAAATGTACAGGCAGTTTTTTTCATTTGATTTGAATTCGTTTATTTGAATGAAAAATTGGTGCAGACGAAAGAGAACAAGTGGCAAACACATAGGCTTCCATTTAGCACCTTCGAGGCACATCTAAATGGAGAAAATATTGATGGGGCACAGCAGGTGCATACATATATATATATATATATATATTAGAGCAGATCAAGAACCTCGTACATTTTTACTCATTTTTTGTTCGTTTCAGATTTACGTCAGAAAATATTTTTTAGCTGAGTTTAGCAAACTTTAGCCGACTTTAATTCAATACAAATACTTACCTTTTAAGTCTGTAAAAAACATTGAGTTATATGCACGCATGTACATATTTATAAATGAATCCTAAAATCCTTTTACATATAAATAAACTATATGCAACAACAAATGTCAAATTCAAAGTAATAATTTCATGGAATTCTTAGCTTTTGTTTCATTTTTTTTAATTCAAATGGTAAACACACGCTGAGTTCAGTCTGCATAATTATCGAGGTGACTTTTCATGTAGGTTCGCTTGGATAGAAAAGATGTGAAGCAGATGGCAGTTACATTTAGAAGAGCTCCTTCGGACGCATCGAATTTTATTATATCACTCGATTATATTAAGGTACATGTGTACGCGCATTATGAAATTGAAATTTCGTGCATAACGATTTATATATATGTATATTACTATAAAATTTCAATTTCGTATATACATATTTCATGGTGGTATTTAATAGAAGCAATATGTATATTTGTATTAAGGTTTACCGTACTCAGCTTGAGCCAGAGTTTATATATGTGAGCAGTGCTGGGGTACCCCCATTACAGGGCAGGTGCAATACCCCCCTTCCTATTTATACTTCACCTTTTATGATACTTTTTATGTGTTATTTTATTACGATATTATGGGATATATTATAGACTGTATTGCTCAACCTGCTCTACGTATGTATGCACGTGCTATGTTACTTTCATAAGATAATAAATAAGGCATACTCGATTCATATTGAAGTACTCATATATCGTCTTACAGTTATCGTTATCATTTAACTTTGTCGGTCTCGAAAAAATTACGATCAATTCGAAACCTCAATTCGGCTCAGAACTCTAAGCATGATGTAGCGGAGATAAAACTGCCCCTGAAACACGGCTCAAGCCGCCTGAAAATGCAAATGACGCTAAAAAATTCCATCATATATATATATATATTTATATTATTATTTTGAGTTATATGACTATTTATCTGTTTTGCATAAAATTTTGTATTCTTTATTGCTAAATTTTTACAGAGGTGTTCATGAATACGATGACACGGTTCTGCAGGAGTTAGAGGCTAACGACGAAAAGGCATATAGAAGTGCTCGAGGAGAAAATGTATTGCGTAAGAGGCAAGTCATCTCAGCGGTTTTGCCAATTTCAAAGAAGTATTCTTAATTGGTCCTTGCTCGACCAATCGAATTTAGTTTTCGAGTTTTTTCTTTTTTTCCTTTTGTACGCCATATTACTATGATGAATTTTTCTAATACCATTCGTTCTAATCGGAATATCTAAAGCCTGAAATGATTAGTTCTGTGTTTTTTCAGCGGTCTGACGTATACTATTGTTCGAGTTGCTGGATACAATAATGCTCCAGGAGGAATTCAGGTTAATATATATATGTGCATATGTATCATCTATTTAGAGGTTTTATATCTATATAAATATGAATTTTACACATTATAGGCTGTTAAAATTCAGCAAGACCAAGAGAACGTTGGTCCAATATCTAGAGCAGATGCAGCAGACATTTGCATTAGCTGTCTATTGGATGCTAGGGCATGTAACTTGGCCTTTTATGCAAGCCAATCGAAATACGCACCTACTGCTATCAGGTACCAATTAGGATAATTATTTTGAAAGTCGAGCTTTAATCGACTTACATCGAATTAGTGTTGTTTTTTACTCAGCTTAGTAACTTTAGGGGCACACTCTTTGACAATGAGCCATTTTTAAATCAATTTCTTGATTAATTATTGGTTCCACCGGCTGCTTCTATATCATGTAATGTTGACTAATTGAAATGGCTGAAGCTACACATAAGGATAATGTTTAACTTGCTTTTTATTTTCGGCCAATGAAAATGATTGGTGATACTGGACTGTTTGTCGTAAAATCAGGAATTCTGCCTAAATTAAGATATTGAATTGTAGTCTTTTTCATGTTACTTTTCCATTTAAATTTATTAGACGCACTTTGGCCAAACTCAAATATTTTAGGGCAACATCGTGACGAACTTTTTGGATAATTTTACAATTCTTTTGAAAGTTTATAATATTAATTAATAATACTTTGGGTTTTTCTATATCTAGCGATTGTCATTTGGTAATTTCCCAATTCTAGCATGGAACCATTACAGGAAAACTGTCATGCCTCCTTCCAAATTTATATGAATCATCATTCTGAAGTCCTAACATTGGGCTGATAGATACAGCCCAAAACTAACATTATATCGATATCGGCCTCATGCCAGATTGAATTAGATTTGGGTTGATCATACTAACAACTTCTTTATGCCTTGCAGCCTAAAAATCCAGAAAAACATTGGAAATCTAATGGATTTTGTCGATTTTGGCCAATTTTAGTCAGAATAAGTTTGTTATATACGTACAATTAATCTGATGTATAAACTCTAGAAAGATAATAAAGCAATACCAATTAAAATAGGCAACGATCACTTGAATTTCATGTAACCATAAAAGTTCAAATTTGTGGCTCAGATTCATACTCTTCTTCACCAAGACAGTCTAATAAGAACTATTCCCTGAAGTATGCATAGATATAGTCGAATATGACTTAACTCGCACTAAATTATTCATTATCAGCTAGGATCAGTTAATCTAGTAGTATTTTTTAATACATATCCTGAATGCATCCTATGCAGCTTATTCCATTTCGGAATGAAGCTAAATCTCTATCAGAACTTTAAATGTAATGTTTTTAAATAAATTATGTATTTTTGATTCTGTAGCCCAAACCGAGACATGTCTGCTGAGCTAGCCCGGATGAGACCTAATACGTAATCTCTTATTACTATCACCCTTCACTGGAAAAGTGTAGAGTATGAAAAATGGGATTCAGTAAATTATATATTAAGCATAATATAGACATGTCCTTTCTAATTTTTTCTTTACTTTTTTTTAATGGAATATAAGTATATGCCCAGAAAGTAATGGAAAAAGTATATATTTTCGAATTTCGGATATATATAATTGTAACACACAATTTGGTGGAAAATGTTTATATGGTGAAGCATGTGATGGAACAAATGACTTACGTTAATTTGCTTTAAGTTTAAGTAAGCTGTAGATGAAAGTGAATGTTTGAGCCATTGCAAAATTGAAAGCAAGAAGTTTTTGGCCCTTTTTTAATGTTCTTTCTGATTTATTTTAACAGTAATATAAGAGTTGATAAATAGAGCAGTATTTCTTGTATGGATTTATGTAAAAGCTCTAACCACAGAGTTTGGTGTTCATGAAAAAGTAGCTGCTGACAAGTTTGTGTCTCGCACTGAGTTTTTCATTGAAAATCTCCCGAGAAATTCGGGGGCACTGCAATAGTTCTGGGGGAGAAATCACTGCGGCGGTCCATGCGAATGCTACTTGGGCAGTCATGAAGTGATTCACACTAGTATTAGATTGTATTCATAAAATTGTTAACTAGCAAGTACTGTTGTTGGCATTAACTTATATGCATGTACTGAGTTCCGAACTACTGAAATATTACTATTTAAACCGAATGTTGAGGGTGGTATACCCCCCCCCCCAAATATCGACCTAACTTTGGCTGACATGTTTACATTGTCAAAATTGATAATCCTAATTTATCTATTGGTTTGATTCAGTTATCAAATTGTTAGTTTGTCATGGGATTAATGAATTCATACAGTTTTTCTTTATTTCAAGGAAGGCAGGGGTATATTTGGCATAAATATTGGAAAGTGACAGAAATCCCAATAGCATTTCAGAACCATGCAAAGTATATGTTTCAAACAAGATTATGAAAGAAAAAGTTTTGTTGAAGCTAATGGTTACAGTCTCTGCAAAATATGAGGTCATAAACTGGATGGTATCCTTAACGCATATAATCTTTGCAAATCTATACTATGCTTAATAATTGGTCTTTTTAGCAATAGTTGCCTCATGGTTGATTTTATCATGTATTCATAAAATTCTAAATGAGAACTAATATAATATTAGTTACTACAAAGTTGTTTGATTAGAAAAAACTTTTTAAAATTAGAATGCCTGCTAAAGACAGAGAGTTGTTGCGGGATGGGACATCTGCTGGACAGAAATAGTAAAGCTGCATCAGCATTGGACTACTCTTGGTTTCAACAAAGTATTTACTAGTGTTAATTAGTGTACTGGTTCAAAATGTTTGAAATATCATCATCATTCAAATGTTGCTTAGTCTTCCAGAGACATGACTTTTTCCAAACATGTAAATAGAAAGGGGCAGGTTCTTGATTCATTGTCTATCAGCAGGGAAGTTTGTGTTATGTGGCTTGGTCAACTAGAAGTGTATAAAATTTTCTATTTTGTAGATCGCATTTATATCAAAGTTACAAAATATGGCTTGAACGTACAGAGTTAAAAACTTCAAAAGTTATTATTGAGAAATAAAAAATTTGTATTTCTATCTTTTTTACAATCTAGATTTTCGAACCAAATTTTTTGGTTATACTTAAATTGTAAAGTTTTTCAAAAGTTTTAAAAAACATGTGAAAACTGTCAGACCATGCTATAAGAATTTTTACTCTGCATCAATTGTTCACGAAGTCTCATTTTTACTACACCTCAGTTTCACCTCATTAAGTACAGCAGAATGATAATAAAACTATCTTACACCCACATTTCTTATTTTTTGTACAGAGCTTGGGAAGCAATTTTTGCCAGATATTTAGTAAAAGCTAGCTATGTTGACAGCTGTTAAGAATGCAAAGACAACGAGTAAGAATCAAAAGTACATTACATTAACTGTGTTGATAGAAGTGAGGACATTCTATCAACACAACAAAATACAAAAGAACATGACTCTCCTGAGTTTGTGACTCTCTTTGAACTTCAATTCGTGACTCTTCATGAACGGATCTAGTTGAATTGTGTATTGCAGCTATAAAAGAGAATTAACTCTGTAAGAGGTTAATTCCTAACAACAGCTATCAACAAATAACAAGTAAATTTGACTTGGGACTTCATCACTTTCATTCTAAGTTAAGTAAATTGTCAAAAGTAAAGAAAATTCCAAAAGAAAAGATTTCAAGACCATATTTAAGCATTAATACTCATAAAAGTATTCAAATATTTATAAAGGATGGAGTCATTTGGCTATTTTGTAGTTGGATAAAATCTTATATTCAATTGAATCTTTGTCATTCTGCTCACCATTATCGAACCTTATTGTGTTCCATTCAAGTTCATTCAGAATAGATGCTTTCCAAATTTGATGTTGATATTGTACAAGTTAAAAATGGATGAGTAGCGATGATATAAGAATCTTGCCAAGTCCATTTAGCGTTTGAATCAATATAAAAACTGAAATGCATCCGACTAAAAAAGAACAAATGAAAAAGACAGTTTATATATTCTTAATTGTTGCTGATAGTTTAACCGAGCATGTAATTAAGACAGTTTTTGAACTGACTCGACAAACATACGGAACAATATTTTATCGAATATGGTCGAGTTAAATTGGATTCTAAGTCATTGCCTACTATGCTAGCAAGTTTGATTGAGCAAAATTAAGAACTCTCTAATACTATCACTATATAAAGATATGATTTTTACTCAAGTATTGTGATAGCGCTACAGCTGGTTCTATTTACTATGACACAGCAGATATGGCAAAATCGACTTCGTCGCGAATTTGATGGTTTGGACAAAAGCTTAGAGGAAATACAAGGCGGCGATGTTAGACTAATTCGATATGCTTTCGATGTTTCTAAGGGATCTTGCAGGTTATACAATTTCATTACAGCTTTAAAGCTGATCATGAGGATAAAAGTGACGTTTATTATACAGTTCAGCTAAAATATTTAAACATATGAATGTACAAATATATCTCGGTAAATTTAAAGAGTGCTGTCCATAACGAAGAGGAATAAAACAATTTAATAGCACACATTGAAATATTGAATATCTATATTGTTTTGTGAGAAAAAATTTATATCGAGATAAAGAGCAATAAATGCATTAAGCTTTCAGCCGTAATAATTATAATTCTTCTCGTTAGGAACATTCAATCAAAATCAATATTAAATTTTAGTATGAAGCTACATAGTTATTTAATCTACTTTGGGAAAATATACTTATGATACTAGTGTAGTTTATGATGAAAAACCTTTAATCGATATGCAAACCTTTCGTAATTACTCTTGTTCATGACCTTTCACCATAAATGAACTTATCATGGGCTGAAAAGTCATGAAATCGTTTATCCTTAGTGACATTTTACATTTGAAAAATCTTTCTGTACTTTATCATGATAAACTGCACTTTTACCATTAAATTATATCGCAGCACGTGTATACCTTTTTTATTTTTGTCAAGTTTAATGGTAAGTTTTTTAATATTATTAATGATAAATAATGATTTTATTTATATTTTCAACTCGAATTCACAGAATTTATAAGTAAGTGTGCTTTTTTTTTGATCAAGTTATCATAGTAGTTCAAGCAGGATTCCATGAATTGCATGCATTTTTTCCTACCACACATGCGAATAATAATATTATAAACTATAATTTTAGGGCTACATTTTCTTTCAACATTCCTGTGGATAGCTTTGAAGATGACGATGTAACTTCTTCCGACACATCCTTGAAACCACTCGATTCTCACGCATCTCTAGAGTTTACACTTGAATTTGATTTGGATCTTCATACTCGTTACCCGTTTGATCCACCACGGATACGGGTACTTGATGGCAGTTCAGTATTACCCCCTGGTACAGTAAGTAATCAAGTATTGATTTTGCCAGATGCAGAGGGGTGGACACCTAGTAATACAGTGTTGGGAACCATTCAAAGTTTAATATATCATATAAGTAAGGAGTATCATAAATTAGGTTCAGTAGCAACGTTGCCAGCCGATTCAGAGGTAAGCATTTATGCAGTTTTTTAAGCCTCAATGATACAAAAATCTGCAACTCAGAATTCCGCAAATTCTGTTTTTTACTCTTTAAATTTTCCTTAACTCCATAGGAAGTTAAGGAATGCATTAAGGATTGGTATTTCGATACTGGTCTCATAATGAGTACCCATCGAAACGATCTATTTTTCAATGAAATCTGAAATTATTTTAAATGAAGATTTCATGACAAATTCAAAAAATTTAGTGTCCAGTGTCTTTTCATGGTAGTCACGTGACTTTTCACAAGACTTTTTGATGAATGCCCTTTATTATTAGGTTTGTACATGTATATTATGGTTTTTGAGCCAATATTTTTGGTCTTACTGAAGTGGATAATACTGCGCAATTTGTCTGCTTTCATTAGCTCTTGTTGTTGCGCAATGAATTCTATTTCTTTTATTCCGATTTCAGTTTTGTCTTGCAATTCTCAAGGGCATTAATCAATAGTAAGATCTGGTCGAGTAAGGGAAAAATGGCTCAAATGCGCTACTCAAGTAAATGCTTATATTTAGAAGTATGGGTACATATGTTTTTGAACAAAAGTGCTTATAAATGCCGAGAGTGCACATAAGTTTTTCAGACTACTAAATTAATGATGTCTGTTTTTATGTGCATTAAATTTTAAACACTATACATGTCATGTAAACTTAACATATACCATAATTGGCGGGACTACCGAATCAGCTCGTTACATTCAAAATATCGTTGTATCTGAAAATCTGATGTTGAGCTTGGCACAGCATGTATGACTTTTCGTTTCGTTCATATATTGTGAGTGAAAATTTATTAATCCAATGTTTATTGTAGATACATGCATATATTTTTGTGCTCATGTATATTTTTCCAAGAATATATTATGATCTGACCTTATTCAATTACAAGTAATGAATTGCATTTTTGATTTTTCAGGTGGAAATGTTTGCAGTAGGACAAGCAGTTCATGTGGACCAACTTAGGGGGTCACTTTTCCCATGTAGAAGGACATCTGAGGGGTCAATTTTAAGTATAAGAGGGTCATCTCCAGGCATATATTTAGCTGTAAAGGGCCTTCAGGTCCTTGAGCTGGTAGCTCACGAAACTACTCTAAATATTGCCGTCGTCAAGCGCACGTATAAAATAACTGATTTAGCAAAATTGCGTTATAGGTAAGTTTAATTTTTTATTGATATCAGGCCTAGTGATTTGCTTTATATCTAGTAAACGCTATCAATAATCAATTTCGTATCATGTGAACTGTAAACATATTGAGCTGTTATGAACTGCATTTTTGAATCAAACAATGCACACTATCAATATCAATTACTTATGGTTACTATTAAAGAGCCATGTATATTTTATTTAAAAATTAGCATTTGTGCCTAATTTGATGATAAATGGTTTGTATTTTAATAATGAGAGCATATGAAAGGATTAGCTGATGCGAACAAATGTGACATCTTGTTCCTGTTGTCATTGTATTTGTTTGGATACGACACAAAGAAGCTTTATTCAAATATTTAGCATTTCCATGAGTTTTCAGTTGTGGAATCTGTCTCGTTCAGCTAAGCCTTTAAGGCTTTTGCAATAAAAATGTATTTATATATAGAAATTCATTTCAAATCAATTCATTATATTCGAAAATTTGAAGATGAACTTGAACACAACATGGCCCTTTCGTTTACTCTATGTATAAATATTTTTCTTATAATTTATTGGTTTAAAGCTATTATTCATTGCCGTGACTATTGAAAAATGTAAAATATTTTGCAATATTTTAGAATGCAATTTTTAAAATCATTTTTGTAAAAAAATTTTGTTGCAGTCGTGGTAAGAGCGTAACTCTCGTTTTGAAAGGTAGTGGGGGGACTGTGGAGGATGGAGATGAAGTTGAATATTTAATGAATCAGTCTTATCAGTGCATGCAAACGATTACCAGGGCACTACAACAGCTAGGAATACCACGACATCAAGTAAGGCATATGTGCATATATATAAAGAGGATATTCCATAAAATGATATATTTCATTGTTTGATAGCTTGACCATTCTGCTGACTTCATTTCTAGCATATTGATATCTCTAATTCGATTAATTTGATTAATTGACAGTTTTTTGGTGTAACTGACGGTATCAGTTTATGGAATACCTGCTATATGTTTTCATGTGAAAAATGTTGATTTGAGGAGTTTTTTTTTCTCATCCAAAATAAATGAGGTTGATTTTAGTTGTTTAAAGAGCAAACTCTCTTATTAGTTATAAATTTACTTTTAAATCCGGGATTGAAAGAATAAGATTACTGAGATAAACTTATATGCCTCTATCAACCTATAAAGTCTACATGTATCAATATGTCTATGTGTAACTGTTATATGCCATCGGAATGAATGAATGAAATATACATGTAGAAAAATTAGTTGTACATGAGTCAGCAGCTATATTTGTTTTCTCTTGTCATTTAAATGTGCTGAATAGAAATTGACACCTGTACATGTTTGAAAATTTAAATTAGTATTTTGTACTAATTATGTACGCATATTACACATTTGTGTAGTAGTTCAAATTAATTTAGATACTTTATTATGGCGATTAGTCTAATTTTGCAATTTTAACTAGCAGATTTTGTTGGCCAATAAAAATTAGAGAATTATTTTTTTCAGAGTAGTACTACAGCAGAGCGAAAAGTTGATGCAGCGAAAGAAGTATTGGAAAGAATTGATCAAGAACAAATGCGTTTATCGGATAATCCCACTGTCGATGCAGTTCGGAATATCATGGATTTATTTAGACAGGTGTTTCATTGGCTAATGCATGCATATATTTTCATATTTGCATATATATATGTATGATCGTATTCTCTAAAATCGCGTGAATTATTCTGCTATAAAATGTGTTGTAGACGTAAATTATCATGGTTGCCATGCTTAGTATACTGCAAGTTGGTCGATATTTTAACAAACTAGTAGTACAAGATCCAGTATACTAGCTAGTATTAAACATGTAGCTACTGAAGACCTTACTATTTCATCGACTAACTTATGTTAATCCACATGACTACTATACGCATCCATCAGTTTGACTACACACTTGTACGTAGTTGGTGGAAGGCGCTTAGAAAAGTAGTGAGAAGTAGAATATATATGCACAAACTCACCTATTCCTAACTAATCATGCCTTACAATGAACAAAAGTGAACGTATGTGTAAGATTTTATGTATTTGTTCCGTATTATTTAGAATAATATTTATACGTATATTTATTTGTATGTACGCGTTTTAGGCTGCAGAGCTCTTTGGCACAGTGGACGACGATAGAGCTCAAGAAGTTGTGTCAAAAATGCATTGTTTCTTACAGCGATCTGATATTATTTTCATTCTAGACAATGAAATACTGCAGGTTAAATACTTTCTATGTACAATGCTATAATAGTAATGATATATATATATATATATATATATATATATATATATATTGCAATGCTTTTTATTTGGAGAAAGCTGGTGCACGTAATTTTATTCAAGAAAATATATGCGTAGAGTATTGATTTGTCAATTTTCTTGCGTCTTTCTCACACTAGTCGTTTTAAAAGTATTGTTTTTTCATGTACTAGAGACTGAGTACGACTCACAGGAGTGCAACAAATAATTTAGTGACATTTATGGATATACTAACGTTTTATATCGTAACATGATAACATGTTGGAACATGTTATTGTCAAATAATTTGTACACTTTTTGCACGTAAATAATCAAATTATGTATGATTTTTTATATTGAGAAAAACGAGTTTATTTGCTTGAAAGCGGCTGCCTCATTTTGTTATTAGTGCTTGGTGAAAGTGCAACATACATATATATATATATACTAAAGTTTATCTGAATTCTTCGAAAATTGATCTCAAATGTGGCCTTCCAACAAAAGTTATCTTATTGCAAGCTTAAAAGGCATCAAAGTATACAGTTGCCATTTTAAATCACCTTTTTTTAAAGTATATTTTGATATTAAAATCCTTCTTTTTTAGTGACCTTCTTCAGCACTTTTACTAATTGCTCGCCATTCACGTTTTGTGGCTGTGTGTACTAAGAATTCCCCCAAATGTAATAGAAAAAAGAGTCTTTCTCTACTATGTATTTATTATTTCCTTTTCAATGTAGGATAAGCGATCGATAAAAGCAGACGATGATGCTGACATATCGGTTCAAATCGAATCTTCTCCTGCATCAAATATAGACGTATCGACAAACGACATAAAGGCTGAAGATGAAAATCCCCTGGAATCTGATGGACATGAACATAATATTGAGGGGGTTGAAATGAAAGTAATGACACCATCAGAGCCAAGTATCCCAGCTTTAGATGAAAAACCGATAATTGGCATCAGCTAGTTTGATGATGGTGATTCATCGGCTTTATAGCTTTGGCTGTGAACTCCTTACCGTTGACAGTTAGTTCAGTTTGTCATTCGTGGTTGCTTGTACAGACACATTTGCCTATTTTTCTTAAAAGTGCACATGCATTTATGTATTCTTTCCTTTGCATTATGACAAGTTTTTTTGAAAATTTTATTGAAATGATGACTTTGTACACAATTTTCGACCTATTAAATTGAGAGGGCACAAAATGAATATGTAAAATACATCAACACAAACTAGCCTTATTCTAGCCAGTCATGCATAACAATGACCTAAATCGATTAAATGACTAGCATTCACATGTGGCGTTCAGAATTTTTGCTCTCTTTACGATTCATTTCATTCTTGAGATATGGAATGTTTGAAATGCATCAAAATGGTCTGCAATTTCGCAAATACTGTAAACTAAATTTCTGCACAATTTTCTGTGTTCAGTATGTTTGGGTAATACTTTTTAACAGAAAGTAAATAAAAACTTACTGGTACACCACTAAATGTATTTTTAGTCGTTTCAAACATCAAAGACATTTACTGCTGATCTCGAATTACATAACAATCTAAATTTTCCCTAGTACACCAATGACTATCGATGTCAGAGGAATCCACCTGCAAGTTCCCATATGAGACCATGAAGAATTCATTTAAGTGATCAGACTGTCTGACTGTTGATTTGAATTGTCTATTTTCCAGGGTGTAAAATAAAAAAATCTAAAAAGTTTGATTGGTAGGAAGTTACCAAGACATTAGAGTAAAGTAATCAGTGTTAAACCTCGGAAGAGCCGTAAGCAATTGTCTTACATTTGTGAACATGAGTGATGAGCTTAATCATGAAGTTTATGGATAGATTTCAACACTTATTGATAAAGTATGATATATATTTCACCATCTTTAGCTAATTAAAGTCATCTTACAGCTTTCTGCAAATTGCACGATATAGATTCTTTTGCATTGCTGCAGTGTATTTTGGGAATATTTTACAAACTTCTGACTTTTGGTAACCAATTATCCGTAAAATTTAATTGGTTCAATTCTAAATTTTCTCCAATCACAATAAAAACCAAACAAATTGTTAGTAACAAAATGATAGAATACCAAAATCTTCGCTTAACAAAATATTAAAAAAACATAAGTTGCTTTTTTAGGGCAAAATGATAGTGGACTCAAAAAACAATCATTTAATAAACGGCTATAGAGTCAAAAATTTGTAGCTTAACAATGTCAAAGGATATAATATTGTCGCTTACAATATGCTCAAGGATCAATACGGTTCATTAACAAAGGTTTATCACAAAATGTTAAAGGTTTATAACAAAATATTGAAGGATAAAGAATTGGTCGCTTAACTGTCAAAATAGTTTTGTTACATCTAGTGTTCCAGCAAAAGGAGCGTTGCAGCAAAAGAACGAAGGAAATATGATGAAAAAAGCAGTAGAAGAGAGTTCGTACCCTAATTATTTGGAGGACTATGGCAAATGTCTCGAGTTCCTTCAGACGGAGAAATATCGAAGAATATTGGCTCAAACCCATTATCCAGTACTGATTGAAATTGCCCTGGATGATTTGTTCAATGCAAGTTGCCATTTTTACAAACGTCTACTTTATCATTAGAAATTGCTCGATTTACTATCAAGTGCAGGAAATAATGGAAGGACACGTTGTCGTGTATTTTTTACGGTCGCCTGAATATTGCTTCATAATATCTATATCTTTTAGCTTTTATTTTTCAATTACATCTTCATAATTAATTTAGTTCTAGTTCATAAGTATTTGTTGCCATTGAGATTTGTGAGCAGGGTTTTTTGAATTTAATTTATTTTCGAATGCAGCATAAACAGGATAAAGAGCTTGTTTCGCGCGTCGAAAACAATACGAAGCGATACTTGCAAATTTTTTGTACTGCAATTGATGCATTAATGCCATCACCAGCCAGTGATGACTTCAGCATTTGGGATGTGCTCTCAGCACAGAGACGCGATCGAAATCGGAGGATACAATTAGAAAATGGCGAGAATGATGAAGCAAATGAAAATGAACCAGATGCTGACTTTCCGCCAGCTCTAATGCGTCGTTATGAATGCAAAATTATTCCTCAAACTTCACCAGATCACAAGCCAGTATCTTTAAGGTCCGTCCGAGCATGTCACATTGGGCATCTTATGAAGATTCGAGCTATGGTTACTAGAGTTTCAGATGTTCAGCCTCTAACAGCAGTCGCTACCTACGTCTGTGATACTTGTGGATCTGAGGTAGTTTGGCCTCAGTGAAGAATATCCCTTGTGCAGTGTCAGTTTTCAACCGTATTTTTTCAGGTGTATCAAGAGGTTTTTAGTCGACAGTTTAACCCGTTGAATGTATGCCCACAGCAAGGCTGCGCCAAGAATAGAAATTCACTTATCCTGCAGGTTTTTGTACTTTCGAAAATCTACCTGTTCATCATTATGGATTATAGAACTCATAAAATTTCCCTGCATTTATCAATTTTAATTGCCAACCTATGCAAGAACTGTTTTTATTATTATTATAGAACGATGACAAATTTGAAAAAAATGATATAACTATATAAGATTTTAGAGCAAAAGTGGATATAAATTCTTGGCCAACTTTCCTGCAGACTCGAGGTTCCAGATTTATTAAATATCAAGAGATACGAATTCAAGAACAGGTATTACTATGTCTATGTGTACATATTAATTTTCTTTTTATGAACACTTGATTTTGACAATATATATATATATATATCGTTTTGCTATAAACATTCACAGAATTTAAGCTGCATTTCATACATTACCTTAAATTGAAAAAAATTAACTTTCAAAATTAGCAAAAAAAATAATATGCCCAACCTACGATGTCCCCATAATTATTTCTCAATCGAAATGTCTAGGTTATGGAGAAAAATGTCAAAAACTATTCCTTTCATATGAATGCATGCTAATTTACCTTGACTTTTCATTCATTACCGACTTTCCAGGGTCGAGGTGAAAATGCTAAACAATGGAAATATTACAAGTATGCAAAGTGAAACTAGTATGGTTTTTTTAACTCTTTTAGTTCAAAATATGTACTTATATACTTTTTCTCTGTGCATATCGTTTTTTTGCTTATGCCTTTTCATGGGATGAATACACCAGGATTTTATTTTGCTTTTATAGCCGGATCAGGTCCCGACAGGTCATGTACCCAGAACTATGACAGTTCATTCTCATGGTGAATTGACTCGACAATGTGGGCCTGGCGATATTGTGGTGATATCGGGGATTTTTCTTCCAACCCGCTTTACCGGGTAAATACTATTTATTGTCATTACCTATTCATGAATGCTACACAAAAATCTCCTTAGCCGGCCACCTTTGTTGGCTAGATAACTCACAAGACAACTTTTTACTAAATTATTTGCTTTTTCCCTGGGCAGCTCAAGTCGGACATTAGAGCACTTTATATTAAAGTGTTCAACTTTAAATGTTCCGCTTTAAATTACCATTGCTGTTGCAAACCGTAGGAGCAAGTTATGAACGTATAGATTCAAATACTATATTACTTTTAATTTTTCACAAATTATTATAAAATCAAACTCTTCAATAAAAATTAACGTACTATGCCCTGAAGTGTTGTATGTTTGATTACCTCTTCAGATCATTCTTTTTGGGTTCTCTATTTTATAAGTTCATCAGCAGCTTATGGAACGAAAGATTGATCTTTAATTTAGATTGATTTATCCTCACTATTGCAAGTCATTTTTCCAATTTGATGTATCATAGGAATGACCGTAACTACTAAACATCACTGAAATAAGGCCATAGCATGTTATTTTTTGTTCAAGCAAAAAGTAAGATCCTAAAAGTCAGTTGGTGGAGGGTTTGTTGGCTAATTTTTTTCAATTTCTTTGAATTATTTTGTTTTTTTGACATGAAAGTTAAGGTCGAAAGTCAGTCTGTCAGGTCACTCAAACAAAAAATATCATAGCCTAGGGATTAGAATATTATTTTTACAATTGTTTGGCAGTTTACATCATGAACTATCTTTTGTGCCACTGGATTTTGTTATTTACTGACATCTCACTTGAAATTTGAGTATAGTGTAATATACGCATACTAAAGTAGCAAGAACAAATAAAATTAGCTTTCCTGTACTGTCATGTAGATGAAAAAACATTGTTTTTTCTTTGAATTTTGCTTGTACAGGTATCGTGCTATGAGAGCTGGCCTCCTTGCTGACACATATTTTGAAGCTCAACAAATCGAGCGGCTGAAAAAAAATTACAACGAGTATGTCCGAATAAGTTTTACTTTTTATCATTTTAAACATTTGAGTTTTGTAAAAACTGTATTTTTGCATTTATTCCGTATCTTTATATGTAAATATATTACCCTTGAAAAATTATATCAAATGTCTATTACTAGAAGATTAGTACGTTATTGAGATAAGATTTTTATACTAGAAAGTAGACTAGAACTTGGTTTTTAATTAGAAGTAAAGAAAAATATTTGGCACTATTTTTAAATATATATTGAATGCTGTTTACTGAAGTTAAATAGTATATGGTTTGTTTGGCAGGTTCTGCTTTGTCTTTTGGTAGTTCGACTAAGATTTTTGTACGAAAAATCCAGGCCTCCTTGCTAGGCTGTGGTTGATTTTATTGTTATTTTTGTTGAATTATTAGTTTCCATATCAAAAAATTGTTTTGAACTCATCTCCCCATCATCTTCTGTCTTGCTGTTCAATGAAAAACCATTTTCAGTTCTGTTCGAAATATGAACTGCTTTAATTTCAATTTTGAAGTTGACAGCAATGATACCTTTGATTTATTTCCTGTACGTTTTTCTATAATTTGTTTTATTCGTTGCTTACAGATTCGAAGAAACAGACGAAATGGCAGAAAAGCTCAATGATGCAGCATCTGATCCGGAAATTTTTCGCAAGTTGGCTCGGTCGATTGCTCCAGAAATTTATGGGCACGAAGATGTTAAAAAAGCTCTTTTACTCCAATTAGTAGGCGGTACGACACGAAATTTACAAGATGGCATGAGAATTAGGTATTAATTTTACATTTTTATATATTTTTTATTGATTAATTGAAATCATAAATTATTGTATTATAGTAGATTGTCTTGCTACAAAAACTTCTGGGCGCTAGCCATTTATTGTATGTTTACGTACTAGTTAATGTTGATACTGACTAGTTGACTAGTACAGTAGCCTTTGCTAAAGTTCAGCCATAGAAATTGTTCCGAAGCAATCTCAAGTTAAAGATGTATTTTGTATAATATATAGTTAGTATTTCTCATTCTATCTTTTCTTCTACGTGCACTTTTTCTATCCTTGAAATTTCTCTCAAAGGTACTTTAACAAAACTCTTTGTACTAGTTTTTTAAATAAAAGAATAGCATTCGTTTTATAGCATGTCTTAATTATATAAGATTTTTTAATTGAAGAACAAGGAGTTTAAGCACATACGCATTTATTTACTGAAAATTTCTTAAGAATATAGCTTTTACATGCAAATTTCACTTAAATAATTTTTATCGATCACCTCAATTGTTAGAACTGTACTTTTTAAAATTTCAAGAAGTCTTTTTTCCGTAATTTATATGATTTGACACCTAAATGTTTGATAGTTTTTTTTATCTCAAATTCAAGTAGAGACTCTGATATAGTTAAATGTGAAATATTAGTTTTTATTATCGATACTCAGGGGGGATATTAACATATGTCTAATGGGTGATCCTGGTGTGGCTAAGTCTCAGTTACTTAAATATATAGCATCAGTAGCTCCAAGAGGGGTATATACTACTGGAAAAGGCTCCTCCGGTGTTGGGCTTACTGCTGCTGTCTGCAAAGATCCGGTAAAACATGCATGCATGCTTTTTTATGGGACACCAATCTGTTGGAAATATAATATCAACTACCTTCGACCTATGAATTGTACAATGATTTATATGTGAGATCTATATTGAAGAACTGTATAATTTGATTTTTACTATATTCAAAGGAAGCAATGACTTGCCTTTATAGATTTTATATTTTCATACTGCACTTCCATATAACACTCTCTCTTTCTCTTCTATCACTGTCTCTAATTTTTTGTGTGCACTCAGCTTTACAGTTTTGAGCACATCAATTACTTATATTACTCAGTAATTCGGAAATGAGACTTAGCTTCCTAATTTGTAATACATTTAGTGTCAAATGCTACGACATTCATATAGCCAACCGTACTACGATATCAGATTTTAATCGTATCTGAGAAGAATATTTTTACAATGATGACTGCAAATCTTAATCATTACTAATGCAGAATTAAGACTTAAACTTTGATATATTGTATAGTAAGATGGGGTAAAAATAATCCTATTTTTTGTCCACCTGTTTTTCATGAATTTCAAATTTTTTATGATGATAAAAGTATGTACTGTTTTATTTTAGGTTACTGGCGATATGGCATTGGAGGGTGGTGCTCTAGTTTTGGCCGACATGGGTGTGTGCTGCATTGATGAGTTTGACAAGATGGAAGATTCGGATAGAACTGCTATCCATGAAGTCATGGAACAACAAACGGTTAGCAGCTAGTTAATTTCATATATTTTTTGTTTTGCTTACAGAAAAGATTTTCTAAATTGCTAATAGAACATATTAAAGGATTTTACAAAGCAGTGCTTAGCTCATTTAATTTTTAAAAGATTTTTATAAAAGGCGATGTCTGAAGTTGCCAACTTTATAGTATGAAGGTGTGGTAGAATTTTTTGGTAAATTTTTCAAGTTTTAGCGCAAGTTTTTTCACTCGATGATTGGATGAAATGTCATTACACCAATCCACAATGACTTAAGGCATCTGAGACTAGTTGAATTGCATTTTACTGGTTTTAGTTCATTCAAGCTGACTTGTATTCTCAATCAGCTGATGCTGCTGTTGGATTTGTTCATTTTTTTTTCATTCTTATCAAAAGACAGTTTGTATTGAAATTATTTTTATGTGCATTAGGTAAGCATTGCGAAAGCAGGTATTACAACAACTCTTAATGCTAGAGCAGCAGTTTTAGCTGCAGCAAATCCTTTATATGGAAGATACAATAGAAACCGCCCTGTGAGCGAGAATATAAACCTTCCAAATTCACTCATTTCAAGATTTGATTTGATATTTTTGCTGTTGGATAAGCCAGATATTGAGGTATTTCAGCCATTCAAATTGTTTTTTAAGTTGCATGCTCAGTTGTTGCGAACAATATCATTCTTGGTGCGGTTTCTTCTTTTGGGTGTGTCGTCATTTGTTAGAATTTTTGCCCGGATTAAGTAAAATGTGCCAACTTTGAAAATGACAGATTATGATGATTCCCTTTGATGAGTCATAAAATTTTAATTCCGACTATGCTTTTCAGTTTTGAAGAGAGTTGTTTACATATTCTACGACTCGATTAAGCTAATGCAAAATATTGTTGAGTCGCAATGAGTCCTTGTATGTTTTTTATGTGCATATATTCGATTGTCTGAAAAATTCGAAATCCCCACAAAATTTCCATGGACGTATATACTGAAAAGGTTGTATTTGTCGATGTGCACCCTTCTAAAATCTTTTTCGTTTTTGCTTCAATGAAATTTGAAATATTCATGAAATTTTCCATTATCTTTGAATTTTTTATGTTAATTTTTTTAAATAGACTGATACAGCATTGGCTAGGCATGTAACATTTGTTCATAGACACGGACAGAACCCAGAACTTGATTTTATACCATTTCACCCAACATTTATCAAGCAGTACATCTCTAATGCACGCACTATTGACCCCCACGTGCCCCCCGAATTGGCATCATTCATAGTCGAAGCGTATGTTCAGATGAGAAAGCAAGATTCAACTTCAAGGAAAGATCAAACGGCTATGACGGCTAGGCAATTGCTTTCCATCTTGCGGCTTAGCCAGGTTATAACTGATTATTTTTTCTCCATATATATATATATTAAATTACATGTTCATTTTGCATGAAATTTTTTTAGTTTTTAGAAGTTGACAAATGTATTCGACTATAACCGTTTTTAAGTGCAATACAATCTATTATATATGATGCAAGTTCAATTAATGTTTAAGTAAAATATAATGCAATGAGCTATATTTGAATGCAATTGATACTGTGGGCATTAATATTTTACCCGGCGAGAGTCCCGATTTCGAAAAGTTGCATGTTGACAGTTATGAAAATAAAATTGTAACGAAGATATTAACTGTGCACCGGCCTCACATAAGACCTCTGCTCGAATTGAAAATTTGTACACTGAAGTTTCTGAACTCGCTGATGATTGTGGTATTATCCGTTTTGGATGAAAATTAATTATGACTAAAGTTTAGATAGCAGATTCTCTTGAAGTATAACCATGAAGGTGATGAGTACAGCTGGATCTGACTCTGTTACGAGGGTTATCCATTAAGTGAACCGAATTTCAATAATAGTATCAAAATAATTCCATTCTATTGGTTGATAGTTGGATGCAATACAATTTTATGTTTATAGAGCCTATTGATAATATTTTGGTCAGTAGGTTCTTCATGTTGGTCATTCAAGTACTTCAAAAATTGAATATGTCTTCTGTAAAATATATCTGAATATTGAAAATTTTTATTCATTTATGGATGAATACGTAGGCTACAAAAGAAGGAAGTTTTGAATTATTTGAAAGTTCCTTGATTTGTACTTGAAATAATGTTACCAGTCATTCTTTTAATATTTATATCGTGCGGCTATGGTAGGCTCTTGCGCGACTACGCTTTTATGATGCAGTAACAGCAGAAGAAGTTGAAGAGGCGATTCGGTTAACCAATATCAGCAAGTCTTCACTGGAAAGTACCGATTCAAACCGTAATACTGGTATTACATGTGAAGATCCGATCAGCCGGATTTATGGTATTATTCGTGATACAGCTGCAAGTTCGAACTTGGCTAGTATCGAATATCA
Source organism: Vaucheria bursata (assembly GCA_032358265.1). Lineage (NCBI taxonomy): Eukaryota > Xanthophyceae > Vaucheriales > Vaucheriaceae > Vaucheria > Vaucheria bursata. The sequence continues at coordinate 103,662 of JAULBW010000776.1, read as the reverse complement.
AAAGATAGAAGCGATGGTTGTAAGAAGGGGATATTCAATTGATCAGCTTTCAAAAACATTGGAAGAATATGAAACCTTAGAACTTTTGGAAGTTAATGAAGCAAGAACGCTGATTACTTTGAATGCTGTAAGCAATTCAAACAGTAAGAGAAAAGGGGAAGACTTAGACAGTAGTTCTCCCAAACGAAAGAGATAGTGGTTGTTCATAAATTAAGGCTATTCTTTATAATAATAGTATGTTTGATTACTTCTGTTCCGCTATCATGGCTTATAAGTGTTCTACTCTGTATAAACTTCATATGCACTTGGTGATGCATGACTAATAGGCGTTGAACATTAGTAGGAAAAAATTCATTGTCAGTGCATAATTATGTATATTTTTATCAAAGAATGCATCTAAACAGGAACTGCTGAACATGAATTGAGAGGCTGGGCTAAGACCCTATATCCTACTAGAAATAGTTCAAATATTCAACAATGTATTAATCGAATAGATATTTTTAATATGATTTGGTATCTCTCTACCCAAACTATTTAGATTTTACCTGTAGACATCAGGATATTATTCCTTTAATGGTTATTTTGATGCATTTGCAATGATAATAAACAAGTTTCAAAGGAGTTTTGTCACTTGTACTGTTAGTTGCCACTGGAAAAAATTCAATTTTGCTCCTGTCTATGGTTTCGAGGGTGGACACAGAAATACCTTCAATGTGGAAATTAACTTGTCACGAGCACAATTTTTTTACTTTTCTCGGCATATTTAGAAGTAGGTACCTTAATCAGCCCTCAAAGCTTTAAAATATATGCAGTTGACATGTACTGCTATTTTTCTTTCAACAAGTTCATTGCTCTAAAATTTTTGAATCTTTTAGTTTTTTCTGCTGCTAGGTGAGGAAATGTTCGCATATAAATATTCTAACAACAACAAATGGCAGCTTCCAATATTCTTATGGCCTGGCTCCATAAGGATACTAGCACTGCTGTGTAAATAGAAAGAATGAGCTGAGTCAGATCTGAGATTTAAAGTAATATGCATCAGTGTGGAATATTGCATCAATTGTACATAGTCTTTTCATATCAGTATTTAGCAAGTTAGGCAGATGGTGATAGTGCTTGTGAGTTGAGCAAATCAAGCCTATTGCAATATTGATATTTAAAGCATTTTAAAATCATTACATATTCCAGTTATATTATTCTAAAAGCCAAATTTGAAAAACATGTCTAAGCAATAATTGTTATTTTTGAGCAAACCTGTTCTTCCTGTTGTATTGCTATAGCAATATGGTAATTTGGGTTATGTAGCAAAAAGTGAAGAGCTGGGCACTTCAACTAGGCCTTTAGTTTCTCATATGCTAAATTAGCAGATTTAAAACAGTATCTTTACTGTTTCTTAAATATATTTCTGAGTCAAAGCAAATATTTCCCTAGAAGCTCTTTGGTCATTTTGGAATGGATAGCTAAATTACAATTTAAAATTATTTTGAAGGATCAAACATCCTAGTAAAGTTTGATAAAAAATATGGAACAAAAAAATTTAAAAATAGCTCCATCAATTATAACAACAGAAATAGTAAGATAATAGGTCAGCTAAATTCGCTGTTAGCAAAATTTGCACAACCAGCGTATAGTTTTTATTACGAATAGCCTGTTGTTAGTAGCAATATTTCTTACTTCAGGTTGATTTTATTGAGGTTTTTCAACAGTTTTGAAGGCTTTCATCTTGAAACTTCTATAAACTTATTGAAAACTGTACCTCTTGGTTAAAAATTACTGTTAAGTTGGTAGAAAGAACAAAACAATGAAGTCGTTAAATTCGTTTCAACATGCTTAAATTTTAGATTTGCGCTGTTCAAAATAAGGAAAAACTCCTGTCTAAGTGCTAAATCTGTTGCGCCCCACATTTTCTGCCTTTCAAATCCCCCAACGCCGTAGTATTGCCCTCAGAAATGAAACTAGAAATATAATACATAGAGACAGAAAACCTACATGCTGGAAGAGCTGTAACTACATAGAGGAGACCTTATTATTATGCGCTAGAAAGTCACCAAATAGATTTACACTTAGGAATTACAATAAATTTTTGGCATTATGGCGTTGGGTATGACAGGATTGAGTGTAATCTCATACAGCCTGTGTAGTGGAACTATGCTTTTAATAAATAAACTAGCTATCTATCATCTGGGTTATCCATCCGTTGTTTCGGCGATTCAGTTACTGTCAACGACGATATGGTGCTTATTTATAAAATATTCGGGATTGATTCCTGTTGATGATTTTGAATGGACAAAGGTACGTTCGACACGTTATCAGAACTTTATTGTAAATCGAATTGCTAATGAAATTGCGTTATCGTAACGTTTGATGAGAAAACAAGTATTCGCATTCGTTTGAAAATTTACCTGAAAACAATATGACCTAGAGTCAAGATTAATCTTATCCGCAGATTTTTTTCTAAAATATACTATGATTATGCTGAAATCACATAGAGTAAAGAAATACTTAAGCTATTTTATTTTCCTCAAGCCCTACTGTTTGGACACTAATATTTAACTGGAATTTCTGTTGAACGAATGTAAAAATTTGTACAGCTAAACGAAAATGAATCATTTCGACTTCATATAATTTTTTACATGAATTTCGAAATTGAGAAACTTGATTAAATTATAAGCCTTCATCACTATTGTCTCGTTATCTTGAGCTTCTTTCGAAATATTTTATATTCAGAAGTTTGAAAAACTAAAATTGTAAAAAATTTCCAGCCCAAATATTGTCAATAAAAAAATATGAAAATAAACAGTTCGATTATCATAATAACTGTCAGAATTTCCCACAATTCACTTACTGTTAGCACTAATTTTGTCGTATTTACTGCAAAATTTGCATATTCCTGTATTTTCACTTCTACTTTTTTTATTCGATATTTTCTCAAACAAAGAAATGCATTTTAATTTTTATACCTTTTTTTAATTATATGATGTTGCATTTTCAAAAAGGATAATTAAAGATATTTGAATTTTTGGCTGTATCTTAAATGGCTGCTTTTCTAAATCATGCCAAATTAATTTTCAGTGTAGAGTAACTCCCATTCTCACTTACTAATTTATATGTTGACTGGCAGATAGATTGCGATAATCCATATATTTGCATGACATCAGCAAAGTCTTCAGAATTTGTCTCGAATGAAAATTCTTATATAGAAAAAGACGTAAATCATGTTCTTTTGAAAAAAATTCACATTATTCAAATGTGTCTTTTCATATTTAGCAATATTTCTGGGGTCAATGTATCAAAGCTATTTTAAGTGTGAAATATTTTCAGTAGCCTTGCTGTATACATATATTTGTGGATCCAAATTTAGATGCTTCTTTCTAAAAGAATTGTATTTTTTTCGTTTTTAGAATAATTTGGGTTGCAACATCAATATTCTCTTTTTTATCCTTTACCTTCAAACTATTTCATTTAATTTAAACTGAAAAACAAAAAAATTATTTTATTCTAAATTTTAGTCTTTTTCTGTCATGATCAGAAAGATAACTAACAAAATCTCTAACATATGTTAAATTGTTAATGTTCCATAGAATGTTTAATGTTTATATTTATCATATTTCAAACGTATTATGAAATGCAACTGTTGTTTTTTGCATTACCTTATGCTAAAGTTTCCCCTTTTTCATCGTAATTTTTGCTTATATTTTGATCAACACTATGAATTATTATTCTTGCTTTAAATGCAGTAGATTCAAAATCTTATGGTTAAGCATGCTGATTCGAAATTGGTTGGAAGTATTATTTTACTTTTTTTACATTTTTTTATTGTTAACTATAAAAAAATGTTTTTTAGATTAATTGCAAATCTGTGTAAATGTTAATAAAGAGACTTATTCTTTGGCTAAGAATACATATATGCTCAGATATTTGTTTACTTAAACTCAGGTAAAGCCTTATCTCTACTACGTACTTCTCTTTGTTCTTGGTGTTTGGACAAATATGCAGAGTCTTGCAGTATCAAACGTTGATACTGTCATAGTCTTCCGCGCATGCACTCCTCTGGCCGTATCCATACTGGATGCTGTGTTTTTAGGCCGAGAGTTGCCCGGCCGAAGATCGGCCTTAGCTCTTTTCCTGCTCGGTATCGGTGCTTTCGGTTATGTGCTTTCTGATGCCGAGTTCATGCTTCAAGGATTCGCTGCTTACTATTGTGTGACAGCATATTTTTTTTTAATATGCATTGAGATGACTTATGGAAAGAAAATTACGTCAAGCGTGAAGATGGCGACTGTTAGCGGTAGCGTGTTGTATACGAATTTTTTTGCTTGGATACCTATGCTATGTATATCGTCATCTGTAGGCGAACTCCAAAATTTTGAAAATGTAAGAAATTTTTGAACAAAATTTCAGTCATTCAAGCATAGCTATTGAATGCTAAAATTCGACGTTACTGCATTGAGAAGGAAGATTTTTAATCGATTGTAGTCAATTTTGGACATGAATATTTTGGTTATTTTTTTTAGATTCTGTCAGTACAACGATTTGTTTATGCATATTGAATGAAGAAATTTTTATGGTGCTGTACCCCTTGAAATTCTGATCATTTAAATTCATCCGAATTATATATGCATATAATTCGGATGAATTGTGATAGAAGACTCTTTCAAGTGACATATATTTATGAACAACCTTTCGAGTGCAACTATGTTTCCTTCCAATATTGAGAAAAGGCATAATTTTTTACTTTTCGTTACCAGTTTATATGCTACATTATGCATAGAGCTTTACTAAGACTCTAGGACCCATGGAGGAACCAAATGAGGCACTGGTTTCCTTTCATGGCCAAATGAGCTTAGCTATTGTGGAATATGATGAGAATGTGTTTCGAATTTTTAAACTTCAAAGCAATAATTAATCTAGGATGAATTGCCGAAACAACTGATGTTTCCTTCTATAGTTTGAAAGGTTGCTTATTTGTCTATTTATTTTGCGGTAAGTTTACTTTTTTGCTGTTTTTTCATGCTCGGTGACTTGTTTCCATACTATAAGCTGGAGGTTGAAAAGGAACACCATATTTCATTGGTTTAACTATTCTTTATGCATTAGTTAAAATTCATTTTTTGGATATGTAGTTGCTATTCAATTGTAACCTTTCATATTGTACAAATATTCTATAAAATAGTAGGGCTGAGCATCTTAATCATTAAGCGATATTAACCAATTGTAACGCTTCTAGACCTTTTGACATTCCAAATTGCCCTATAATCACTGTTTGTTGAATAAAATGAGATCATTTTCATGCAGATAAATTGGACTAGTATAGGTGTATTCTATTTAACCCTAAGCTGCATTATGGGCACCGCTATATCATACTGTGGTTGGTGGTGTCGTGGACGAGTTTCAGCCACCAGTTTCACCCTCATTGGAGTGATCAACAAAGTCCTAACTGTCTTGCTAAACATATCAATATGGGATAAGCATGCTAGTTCAACGGGTTTAGTGTTTTTGCTGCTATGTTTAGCGGGTGGGGCATTGTATCAACAGGCGCCACTGAGGTCTAAATTAAAACTGCCTACTTATGAAGCCCTACCTCAAACAGTGGATATGCAGAAAGGCGTGGAACTAAAATAATTTATTTTTTGCTTTTATATAGTTACGTTAAATTATATTAATCAAATGAATAACAGCACATAATACGATATCTTTTTGCAATTTCAATTTACTTAGTCCAGTAAGTTGAGAAAAATTTGCTACTTTTTCGAATTGAAACAATTTAGATTTCGACTCCTTTCCTTTTGTGGGTATTTAGATAGGCTGATGTATCCTCACAAAATTTATGTAAACGAATTGCTTATTGTGATTCTTCAAATGAAAAGGAACAATTTTGCCAATAAGTAACGTGGAATTATTATTTTTTTACTTTATCCAAATATATTTTAAAACTGACGTGGATGCTAGATTTCTCATTTGTGGGTTTAGACCTTTCATGATAACTCGGTAGTTCGGATAAAACTCGAAATGAAAGAACGCGAGACTTGGTCAAAAATATTATCAATTAATTTTTGCAGTCTCCAATGTAGTCGCTATTTAAAAAATTTGCTGTACGTTATATATTGTATCGAGGTGGAGATAAAAATTATTTTCATAGAAAATTTGCTTTTTTTTCATGGTCAAATAGACTAGACTTCATTTTAATTTTGTGAATTTTTTCTGCTCAAACGATGTCCTTTTAGGTCCATATAACAGCCATACAATGTTGCTGGCAATATAAGGCATGTAAAGGTTAATTTACTTCAAATTCTCTGTCATTAACAAAGATGGAGGAAGGCATTCTTATTCAACAGGATCTCTATTTTCTGAGATAAATAAAGGCTGTGGAAAGTACTCAAATCCTAGTTAAATCGGATCCATAATCTCAATTTGTATGTTTTTTAGGCATACATTATTGCTCACAATTAAATTGTACTGAAATGGATGTATACATTTAATTATCCAATAGCTCCAAACTTAAGGATATTATAAGCACAATGCACTATTCCATGACAGATGCAAGTATCATGAAGGGTACACATTTTTTAATTACAGAATGTGCCGCTTTTTGCCTAATATAATTCTGATTATACCGGATTGGTGCAGATACTCAAGGCAAGTCAGTATTTGAAAAATTTATTACTTATTTCTCAGTGTAGAAAGACAAAATTTTGGTAGTTTTTCTCTGGATTGATTTTTCTTGTGCCTTTTGTGATATAAAGGTTATTATTCATGCAGCAAAATTTTGCGTTGCATGAATAATCTTTGCTAAATCGATATCAAGAAGGTACATGTAATTTGTAGAAGCATCGTAAAGACTAAAATTACATGAAGAGATGGGATTTTAAGCGTCAAGCATCAGATTATCATTAGCAAATTTATTAGCCAGGTTTGATCCTGATTCGAATAAAGTACCGTAAATATTTACTACATCTTTGCATCATTATTAGGAGCATCTTTAAATTTCTTAATGGCTTCTTCCATTAAAATTGCTTAAGAACTTAAAGTGCTTTTTCTTCATAACATAAAGAATTCGCACATTTTATTAGCCAAGTATGAAATTCATCACTAGAAGTACTGTCATAATTTTACACAAATTCTAATTGAAGCTGAATGCAAGCTTTCCAAGGAACAGATAGAATGATGTGAAACCATTGGTCTTGCATCTAAGAAGAGAATTAGTGGACAGCATTTAACATTGACCTCAGGCAACATTGGAACGCAACAATTCGAACAATTCAATGTTGCCAAAACGTGAACAACATATCTCATCAATACCAGCACTTGATAAATCAGAAATAGGTTATGCAACAGGAAGATATTTCTAACGAAAACTAAACGATATTATTTGTATCTCACGTGTATCCTCAAGTTCTAGTAGTACATTATCTTCGTAGGGAATTAATTGAAAGTTGTTGTCAACAGTAGCATGCACTTGCAAAAATTTTAGAGTAAAAATCTTGTTGAAAGAACTATAATGGTACACGTCATCTACATATTTGTGAAAAACGAGGGGGTCGATTGATGTGTCTAAATATTCTCATGGTGCAGGAGTCAAAAGTTTATACTGCTTCCTCAAAGGAAATGAAATGGCAGTGCCTCAATGGCTTGAACTATTTTTCAGATATTTTCTTGGGATGTATTTTTATAATTTACTGTCATGAAGTTTTCATTAATACCAAATATTTCTATTTTAAATTATTCAGAGTGACAGATTTGTTTGAAGTTTTATAGGCAAAGGGTCTCTGCAAAATAAAGAATTTTAAATGTTAGCAATTTACAAAAGAGTTAAAAGGGCACGAAGTACTTTTCTGACTTTTCAATCATATCAAGTTGTTTTTTGCCGAAAGGCCATATTTTAGAATAATTCCTGCAAATCTTAAAAAATGTGATGGCCAGTTCTTTACGGTACAGAAGAAATATTCGGCTAAATAAGCCGAAATTTATTTAAAAAATGATGCAAGTCACGATTGCGTACTCGTTAAAAGCTACTGCTTTCTGATTCTGATGACAAGCCGCCAAACAGCTGATTGTTGTCGCTACTGGTGCACTCGTCAATTTGAGAGTGAAATTTTACTATTCCTTTATTCGACACATTGGCCTTGAGGTTGAAGCCTCGTCCTGATTCTGTAACTGTAGCACCTCTTTTTCTACCCTTCTCAGTAGATTTTAATACTGCGGAAAAAAATATAATATAATAATTCACTTTCAATGAGTTACAATTGAAGTACCATAAATCAATCTCATGAGTTTTTCGTCTACTTTGAGTCAACTCGGAGTCACTTGCAATTTTTCTGAGTCAACTCCGGGTCACTTAGAAAGATGTTAATTATTCACTGAAAATGATTCTCCTTTAAAGCTGACTTGAAGTATTTCCGAATTGTTCAAATATGTTACATGTAATTATAGAAGTTGAGTTGATTATGCAGTCAAAGAGATTGCATAAATTAACGATATTCGATGCTATTGTTTTCGAGGTCAAGCTGAAAGAAATGCTGCTTCATCACTTGGAAGAGTCACATACCATGCGCTTGTCTTAAATTAGTAAATGTAATGCACGAAATCCGAATATCATGTATAGATACACTTGAGAAATAACTAGTTTTTCAGAATTGTAGAGTAATATTTTATCGCATTTGTTTTTAATTTGAAAGCAATAATAGAATATTTTTTTCGAAATTTTAAATATTAACTCTCTTAGGCAGAAATGAGCTATTCATCTAGCATTAAACCAACAAGTTAAAATGTACATCTACAAAAATTCAGCTCTTAAAAAAGTTTTTTGAAATACATCTAAAACACCACCCAGAAAATAGTTCATTTTGTTTTCGGAACAGTTCGAATATAAAATAAAAAATTGAATTTCATTGATTTAGATCCTTTTCAGCCATTACTGGCTAGATTAGTTTGCTCTTTAGTATTCGATTATATCCTACAGCAAAGTTTCCCCTAAAATTTACAAAAATTTAGAAGAAATATTGGTATCCACTTACCCGGCTTTGCTGCCGGCTTTCCTCGCATTCTCTTCGAAAGCGCAGCTATATAATTTCTACCCATCCCTTCCGGCTACGAAAACAACAAAAAAGCAGCAATAATGAAATTATGCATATATACCGGGATTTTCTCTACAAAAAATTTTTTCCAAACAAAAATATTATTAAATTTTTTAATTGTTAGCAGAAAAAAATGTTATTTTAGTATTTTCTTCTGTTTGAAATGTTAACGCACGTAAAATATGCATGTACTACCAATATTCTACAGTTTCGTTACATTTCTGAAACCAACAAATGTTCACAAGTTAAGAAATGATCAAGTTTTATAAATTATTCTAAAGGTGGCTCATCAAATCAACTCAAAACTTACAAATTGATTTGAAATATGTGAAAAAACACTTGATGAAACCTTGAAAACGCAGCACTCTCTTTACATATTACTATCTTGAATTCTAAACCCGATGATTCAAATGCAACTCATCAGTGTTGTATTCAAATAGCCTTATTTGAAAAAGGCGAGGATTCCATTTGTGTACAGCACTTACTGAAACTGATATCATTTAAAATCTACAAAGGTAATATAAGCATATTTAAATGTTCTTTTGCGGAATCACATTTTAAGGAGTTATTTACCTCAAATAGAACTTCCAGATGGTACTATTCGAATAAAACAGATACCTTAAAAGTTGCATATAATATTGCCTTTGTATCGATACAAATAATAGTATTGGGGTTAAATTAAGTTTTAAACTATAAGACGAAAGATGAAACTAGCATAACCAACATTTTACATATGTCAGCACTTATTCTTAAAATCGAGCATAAAAATGTATTCGAGAAATTCTTTAATCGTAAGTAATAAGACAACAATTTCTAATGGTAACGATTCAATTCATTTAGTGGTTGACTAATGCCACTAATAAAAATCTTTATTAACACATGCATATATATATAGATGCATCCACTCACATGAATTCTATAGTTTTGTGGAGAAGATTCTCGTCTCTTTTGTGACTTTTTGCTGGACCTTTCAGCTACTTCAGGAGTTTTAATAGAATCACCTATTGATTTTACTGCCATTCGTATCTTTTCATTCACTTCCATTTCGCCAGCACAATCCTATGTATTACACGCAGACACATATGGCATTACAAAACCAAAGCATAGGAAAGTCATAAAGGCAGTAATTTGTCAACAAGAAATTGAATTTTAAATACGTTCACACAATCATACATATATATATTGTACACAGATGCATGTACAGGTAAAAATTCACAAAATATAAATCCACTAATCAGCTGTATCTTTGAACATATTTATATTAGCAAAGTGCATTTGGAATTTTTACACAAAGCTCAACCAGAAAAATTGATACATTAAATTAGGTGGAGAATCGGTTACCAGATTTGTGTAGTTTAATTCAAATTTCTAGGTTGCTATTTCACCACCAAAGAAGTTAAGAATATAAAAGGGCATCCATAACGTGCAATGTTTTATGGGGAAAAATTCCTAAAGCGACCCCCTTAATAACAGCACATTTCGCCAAAAACTTCCTGCTTTTCTACCTTGACTAACCGCGAAAATTCGATCAAGAATGAAAAGTCAAATTAAATTTGCATTTATGTGCAAAAAGAAGAGTTTTTATGTCTTTTCAATAACTATTGATCTTTCATCAGAGATTTTTTTCTGAAGACAACATTAAACATTTCTGTCAGCGAATCCAAATCAGTATCCGCAACTTTTCTTTTCATTCGACAAATCAAACCACGAGATTGCTGTAATTTATAGAAAATATTGAAAACCATACCGGAAAATTGTTGTGGCGACCAGCCTCCTGAGTTTCCAAATAATTTCTAATGGCTGCTGTTCTAGATTTGTCTTTGTGCTTGGATACTTTAGCTCTGCCATGCATATCATCAGCCTCCTAGCCATAAAACAGTTAAAAAATGGTATGCGTAAGAACCAGAAGAAAAAAATACGCGCACAAACAGCTAATTCAAATTCTACAGAACTTCAGTGTGCCCTAGCCAATCAATATTAGCCATTCAAATTTCAAACAAAAAAGCCCTACGTACCTTACCCAAGAAAATTAGCATACTACAGAATTCACTCCCTATAAGAATATTTCAATGTAGTTCATGCCAAACTATCACATAGACACCGTATTGCAACACTGCAATACTCGTTTTTTAATAAAAGATACTCAAATAAATATAAAAATAATGCAAACCTCTGGATTTTCTATTAACTTAGAGCTTCGCTTTCGAGAAATCTTATTCTTATTCTCATAAATTTCAACGCTCGAAAACCACTTTTTCTGGCACTCCGCAGCAGATTTTCCTTCCACAAGTTTTGCAACTTCTGACCAAAAATGCTTATGCAAGGGGTCAACTTTTAACTCTGCTCGATGCAGTAGCTCTAACTGATGTTTCGACCATACATCATTCTCTATGAACATAACAAATAAAAGAAAAAAGCTTCGCAATTGACAATAAAAGATTAAAAACATAACATACACATAATTGAGCACCGCAAATTATTGAACATTCTTTACTAAGCCGCCATTTTTCGGGTATGCCATTTAATTTAAACCAATCAAAATATAATTTCCCACCTCTACTTCCATTAACACAAGAATAATTATACAAATTCTAGATTAATATTCTTTTTGAGCAAAAAAAATTATTCGGTCAAGAAGCCTTTTATTATGAATTTAGGTTTTTATTACGAATGATGTTAAGTTAGGCGAATTCAAATTGTTATAGTCAAATTTCTAGAGCGCAATTAGAGAAACGTATTTCTTGAATGAGACTGAAAATCAGTAAAAATATAAAGATATATAGAATTTGTATCTTTGAAAAATTCAAATTCTATTGATTTTAGTCGTATGGATAGTCTATATAATAATTTATTTGCATCCTTAATATACTAATATCCTGCATCATTATAGCCCGCACGTGCATTCATAATTTTATTCTCTATTTTTTAGCTAGACCAATCAAATTTAAGATGGTGACCAATCGAAACCCTCCTCCTTAAAAGAATTAGGAATTTTATGTAGTATTCGAGGTAAAGTATGTTTACTATAGATACATATATATAAACTTATTAGTACGGATTTCAATAAAAGTATTTATAAATGTAAAAATTTAATGAGTATTTGAACCACAATTACCTTGAATATTGGTTTTATTTGCATGTTCCCTCTTCTCAGGAATCGTAGTTTTATCTTTTTTTAATTTTTTCTCAATTGACCCTTGCTGCAAATTCACTAAAGAGCAAAAATTTAGTAAAAAATGTTAGGAACACAATTAATTAAGGACATGGAAAATATGGAAAAACTTAGACACTATAACATATTGTGTTAGGTTGAAAACATTGTAATTAACATAGGCTTACATGCAAGAATTGAATTTCGAACTACCAAAATTATACTTATAACTGAATGTTGTGGACAGAGAAGCTTAAGTTTTAAATAGCAATGAATGCTACTATATTTAACTCCATTTTCGTGAAATAATACTCGTAAAGCCAGATCCTAAGTTACAAATGAATATAAAAATTGGATATAAAACCAGCATTAAAAATCAGGTACTCTGCGCCTTTAGCAACGATAAAAATCTGAGCAATTAACAATTATTCTAGAATATTACTTTCTCAATTTCATTCAAAATATTTTGAAACTGAATTATGAACAAGCAAGATTTAAAAACAGAAAAGCGTTAGAATAACACATGTACGATTAAAAACTACTGCTGTTTGATAAATAAAGGAAACAATGAATAGCTAATACAATAGAGAGACATTAAAAGACTAATGAGTTTTATTCTCTGGCAAAAAACATATATAAATATATATATGCATATGCAGTGAAACCCGCTAAGTCAAACATTTTGTGGTAAGTGGCGAACTGTTCATTTAAATCAGGTGTTCAGGTTAAATAAGGTTTGATTAATTATTTATATTTTCCAATATATAATGAGTTAGAAATGTGGCAACCAGTTTTGAATACATTTTCTATACAAATATTTGTAGAGGTTACAAAACTTTTGATTGGCCTTTACTATACTTTAACAAAGTAATCAGAAATAGAGGCCTATCTGGAGTTTGATTGTCGGAAAATTTCCGTCTTGATTTATAAAGTATCAGAGGAAAGGTTTACATTTATTAATGCTTGAAGATGTTGCAATACTGATGCCATACTTTTCTCTGATTCAGTGGAGAGATAATCCAGCATCAAGATCTTTTAGCACTTTAAGCTTTCCATTAAGATCAAGTTCCTTTATTTCCATACAAGGAAATACTTACAGTATTTATACTTACTGTAAGAAAGTGACCCGTATTGAAAGACTGATATGGAACTCTGCAAATCTTGTGTTCAAATTACTTCTGTATACAGCCTTGAAATGACATACTAATTCACAATACTACTGATATAAAATTATTGGCCTCATAGTACTCTAGAATGTAAAAAAATCCACGCAATTTATATGATATGTTCACCTTACAGGTAAATGTGTCCATATTAAAGAGGTTCATCAGAACTAAATAAGAACATACATTCAAAAAATTGCTCAACAGTCAGGTGGTCAGGTTAAGGAGATGTTTGACTTAGCAGGTTTCACTTTAAGTACTATACAGAAAATGATCATTATTTGCAATAAAACTATTCAAATTGCCAGTTGTAAAATTGGTGGATGATTTATAATAGCCTTTCAACCTTGGCCCCGGAATTTCGTCTCAAATGAAAGGTCTCACTAAATTTTGAGTATATTTATTTGAAAAGAATAGTTTTTTGTGCATATTCCCATAACTGTGACCTTTCATTTGAAACTAAATTTTGGGGACAGCATAGACTTCAAATTTGTACAAACTTCCCCAAATATAAAACACCAAATTTCAAACTCTATAAAATTCATTATTGCATCCATTTCATCTTAGAGAACCATGAATCTGCCATTCAAAGAGATATTGAAAAATCAAGCTAAATACCGAGTCTTGGGGAGTTACACATCGAGTGAATTTAAAAACTTGGCATGTATTTTATTCGGGGGAACATTTTTACTTTTATTTTTTAACAAGTAACTGCTTTTGGAATTCATATGCTCCGGAGATTAATGTGAAACATGAAATTTTACAAACTAAATGAAGACAACTTTTTTCAGATAATTTGTAAAAGGGGGTTTATAATACCATTTGCATCTTTTTCAACGCTAAGTCGCTGATTTCTCCACCACTCTAACGTCGACACACTAGCTCGCCCGCTCTTTGTTCGCAATACTGATATAGCACTGCCGTCATCCAATTTCACATCATCTTGCTGTAAAAAAAAGCTATGCGGTAAATGTATTTATGAACAAGTTAACTAAGAGTCAGATAAAAGAGGTACGTTGTTGATATTCAAATTTTTTAGAGTTAATACGAAGGCAATGACTAAAATCATGCAATGATAGAAAAAAATAATTTGAGTATACAAATATTCTATTTCTTGAATAAAAGCATAAAAATGATTTTGTCATATTGATAAAGCAAAAAGTTATTTGACAAAAAGAAAGTATAAAAATCACTGAGGTTAAAAATACATAAAATTTGGGGAATATGCTTACTTGTAGAGTAGGTGCTAAATATTTTTCTACTGTCACGGGGTTGCTTTTTTTCTTCACCAGTATGTTTGATCTCATTCTACTACTACTCGTCTGCTTAATATTCAGATTTGATCTTGAGCTATTTTCTATAATCGTTTCAATACGATCCTCAGTATTGCTTTCATTGAGTGTATCCTTCATTTTAGTAGCTCTACTACGTGTTTTCATATAAGTTGAACTTGGAAGACTTTTTTTTGATATTAACGATTTACTTGTTTCTTGTCCACTTTTACTCAAGAGGCGCAAATTTTCTGTGCTTGCACTACTTTCAGCCTTTCCAACTTTGGCAATAATTTTGGAATCTTTACTATTGACAACTTCTTCAGTTCCATTTACTTTCGTCTCAATACTCGAATCCAGAAAGATATGAAAATTTTGATTTTTTTGGGAAGTATGATCTTTATCATTAATTTTTGGGTCTCGGAAAATGAAATTTTCTGAGTTGAGTTTTGCCTTTTTAATGCCTTTATGTGCCAAATTTGAAGTATTAAAGTCATCCACTTCACTGCAGTTCTTCAGCAATGCAGTATTTTCAAAAATTGTAGTACTCGATAATTTTACTTTCTCATTGATGCTATTTATAGACTGATTTTGATCATCAACTTCATGCATCCCTTTACAACTATCGGCACAGAGAGATAAGCGGCTGTCATTTTGCAGATATAAGTTTTTGTTTTCATGGTCGCTTTTACTGGTTTTTTCAAAATTGCAATGTAAAAAATCGATCTTTTTTACACACATATTTTCTTTGCAGCTTGGACTTTGAGGCAATTTTTCTATTGGATTTTTACCTTTAGTTATGCTCATGTAAAGATCATCTTTTTGGTCAGATAAGCTGTCAGAATTGTCACCTTCAAAAATGATATAATATATTAAGAAAATAAAAGTTTGTTCACTAAGTAATATATAAGGAAAATTCATATTTTGAATTTAAAATGTTTATTTTGCATTTTTTTATTATTTTTACTGAAACTGTTCTAAATCTGATGTGTGGAATCAAAGAAACCTCTTACATGCTGATTTTTCACGCTAAGCAATGAAAATTAAAAGAATATGTAAGATTTTGCATTTGAATTTTTGTTACTTTCAAAATACATGGATCAAACAAAGTAGAATGACATATCAATTCTTTCAAATTTATTCCTTTATGTGATTTCAGTAAAACCCTAAAAACTATCAGTTTCAAAAAATACCTTTATTTCAATTTAACACGTATACCCAGTAAAACTTTAAATAAACTCAAATCTACGTATACCTTCGCGAAGAGACACAGTTTGACTTTTAAAAACTCCTGTTCACGTTATAATTCATCTTAGATCCATGAAATTCTATGAAAAGGCTTGAAACTGAAGAAGGATACTGTTAGCGAATGTTTACTATGGTCGAAATCAACAGAAATAAATGAAATACCCAAATAATATATCATTCATGTTTAATAATCTTAATGAAGTTTTGGATAGTTTAATAGCTATTAGATTAATCTGACCTTTATCCTCCGCAATTGCATCAAGTCTACTCTCGAGCCGAACAGGCTTCAGTTTCAGCGTTCGGAGATCATCCTGATCGAGTGGTACACAGCGCATACCCACGTCTGCACTCTCCGCAAGAATCGATGGCATTGGACTCGCTTTACACATTTCGATGAACGCATCGTGAATAGACTTCTTTCTACACAAACTCCCAGAATCATTAGCAATACTTTCATTACGTAAAGATGAATCAGGTGTATGTAATATTGTTTTCCTTTTTATGGTAGTCATCGCTTCGAATGCTTTTGAACCAGGTTGAACGCGATAAATGGCACCAGATTTAACAGGGTCCAGACGAATTGATGCACTTCCAATACAGTCATCAGCCAAGGGGCTTTTAGATGATGCGCTTCTTCGAAACATTACTGAGCTATAATATAGATTGAGTGATATAAAATTTACTGATATACTATTAACTTGTAATGATCAATTTTGGTAGTTAAAAACTAGTATAGATATTTTAAATTTTTCTCTTCAAGAAACAAATAGAAGGATAGCTGAAAGGCTATCCAGTATTTGCACTAACTGTTGGAGCTCAAAACCGATGTCGACATTTCCCAACCCTTCACAAATGTTATCTTTTAATTCTGAATTTCTACAAAAATATTATTCAGAGATTATACCAACTACGTGTCATGAAACTGACGATATATCTATAAGTGCACAAAAATCAATTTCTTAGCACAAATAAAGTTTGCATTAGAAAAAAATGAAGCTTCGATTTGTAAAGAAAATCATCTTAATTTAAGATGGTTTTTCCTTTTATTGAGTGAGGGTAAATCATGGAGGGTATCACTGAGTCAAAATGAGTGCACTTATCTAGACTTTTTAATGTTAAAAAAGCAAATAATCACTCATTAATGAGCACATCAATGACTCTGTAGAGTTCGAATTCATGTCATTTAAGTACATGACAAAAATGACATCTTTATATTTTGTCAACCACCATGTATCAGTAGGACATGAAGCAAAGGAAACTGCTCAGTACTTTCAAGAGCATTCAATTTACTACAATGGATGGAAACTTTGAACAGATTTTACCAGTTTCGAAAAATGTTAAGAGTTGAATTTAGTGTATTCCTATTGATTTCAAAGATGACTATCAAAGCAGTAATTCCTTTCAGAGTTAGAAAAGTTGATCAAAAAATAAGTGCAGCTTTTGATAAAAGCATGATAATATTCTATCATGTGGCAGCAGGTTAAATTGCATTTACATTTCAATGTTTTCAAACAATTTTTTAAATACTTTGAGTTCCATGCATTCACTACAAAAAGCTGAAAGCTACTAAAGTAATGTGCTAAACTTGAATAATTTTTCTGCAGATGTGCATAAACCAGATAGAATTTGAATATTGCACAAGCAGCCTCAGTCAATCATTCCTCTTCAAACATTTGGTTTGGCGGTGAATAAATAGTCACAACGAAGAAACCTTTTTTTCTTGCTTAGAGAGTAGTTGCTTGCAAATTAAATAATGTCCACCATGAACTGGGCTCCATAACGAACCAATCATATTGGCAAAGATACCTGTCTAATTACAACTCAATTCTTATCTCTGCACTAAAACTCAACTGAAGTAGTCAACATGGAAAATTTACTGATGAGAACATCCATTGATAGCTTGTTGTTAAACAACACTGACCTTACAATTTAATGCAATGCAAAGTAAAGCAGCATTATGAAGCAACTATTATAGAAACTGATGGCATGTAAGCTGCTGTGTAATGTTAAAAATGTTAACTCCGCAATTTTTGTGGAAAAAATTAAAGTACAGAGAGCAAAAGCTAATATCTAATGTACATGAATTGCTGCAAGATATACAGTACTAGCATCATCTTTAGGTGAGTACAGTGATATAGGGCCTGGATGAATCAGAAAATACTCGAAACTTTTATTTATTAGTTGAATATGAATTTAAGATATTTTTATACTGGCTTGAATGCAAGTGTGAACATTGAGCTCCATTGAAAGTTTATTCTTTGTTTCAGCAATTTTTGTTTGAGTATTCAATTCTTATTTTTTCACTCAGTTGCTTGGAGACACCAAGTAAAGTGCTCAAAAAGGCGCAAGATGAAGGGCACAATTATTCTATATTGTTGTTTGGTGTATAAACCATAGCTTAAACCTATGTAAAAAATAGAAGTGTTGATTCAAGTACTTCATCACTATTTTAATGCAAGACTGCTTTGACCAAAAATTTTGATCCGCAGCATTGAAAAACAAATTGAACATTAGAATATGTATGTTAGAAAAATCAAACACACAACAAATGCAAAAAAGGCAATATATATGTCTTTTTAGGTCAAGATCTTAAGAAACTATTTTAACAATTCAAATCATTGAACATTTGTGATAAGTTAGTTAACAAGTTGAAAGACTCAAAAAGTCAAAGTACTGGCCACATTCAAGAAATGTAATCATAGCAAAAAGTATGAAAATGTAATTTATTGGACATTTAAAGGCTAATATTTTAAATTGCCTAAATGCAGTCAACCTTTTTCATTGTATCAAGGCTACCCTCCATCTTGTTAGCACTAAATTATCTCTTCTGTTTCAAAAGTTTCAAGTAAAAAAATTTAAAATATTACATCAAATTGGACAATTGAAATATCAATTTATTATCAATATTGTTAACATTTATTTAACATTTGGCATTACTTTTAAGAACAGAAAGCTTGAACTCCATAGTCCAACTGCTAAATATAAGATGCAACCAGTATGCACACATGGCACTTTGACAAGCCAGCATTAGTTAACTGATTTTAGAATTTAAACTAAAAGAAAAAGCAATTGGTCTTGACAAAAATTTGAGAAAAGTATTATACTGGCTTAAATATAGTGTACAGTTGACAAAAATTTACAGTGTGGAACTAAGACATCCTTGTTTATATCAGCAAATAAAATAGACCAAATACTCTTACGGTAGCTTTACTTGAAAATTTTTTTATGGATTTCCCTTGGATAAATAAAATTTATGGATTTTCTGCTGAGCCAGTAAAATTTATGGATTTCCTTTGATGGGCCACTAAAATTTAGAAAATGTTTGTTGTGAATTTTGGAAACACAATGTATATTTAGATGAGCATGGATCTTGCTTTTTTAGATTTTTCTGCTAATGAGCTTGCTTGTGACTGGCATATCCTGAGCAGTTCTAACTTACTGTAGACAATACTAATTACTGTAATTTTAAAGGTTTTTAGATAAATTTTGCACTTTTGAAGTTTCACATTTTTGTTTCACATTAAAATAAAGTTAGAATTTGTTGGGAAATATCTTTCCAAATTCTTGCTTCTTTAACCTAGATAGAGCCCAGTGGACTAAAAATTAAGCTTGCAATAATCTTGAATTTCAAAGCACATCATATATTAAGTTTTCACTGCTGAGAGAAATTACATGAAACTAGCATTTATTTGTAAAACTGTGCTCTTACAAACCAGCAGGTGCAAAATGGTGCTCCTACAAACCTGCAGGTGCGAAATTATTATTTTTTCTTTTTCTTTGATTGGTTGACACTAGCCATAGCGGTAGAGGTGTACCGCTGCCGTGTACCGCTACCCTGTACCGCTACCCTGTACCGCTAGAGACTAGACACTTATTTTGGTTCCATGAAAATGAGCTACTTATTGATTAAATTGAGCTCAAATCATAACATCGTTGGTACATAAAAAAAAAATACTTCTAGATTTGTATTTAGGATGCATCGACAAAAATTGGCCAATGGATTTCGACGTATCTACCTAAAAGCATTCGTAGAGACGAAATAAATGAGTCAGGAAATAAAATCTTTACCGCAGATTTCTTAATTTATTTCAGCGGTACGTTTTTTCCATCATCATCCATCGTATCAAATCAATAATTAACTATTCTTCTTTGATACATTTTCATTTGCTTAAATATTATAAAAAATGAAATGATTGGTCAATTTCCTTGATAATTTCGAATTTTTCTGTTTATCGCTGAAGCATAACGCAACATCAATATAAAAGTTGCAATCAATACGTGATAGGGAACATAACCAATATGTGCTTCGGAAACAATGAAATTTCTTTTATTTCAACGTATGTCTTTCGCATGCGCGAGAGTAACCCCTTTTTTGTTGAAGTAAACATTTCTGGAGCTTACGATTCATTGTACCTTCAAACAAATAATTCACTACTTGACATTATATTTAAAAAATGGCAGAGCCTCTTTCGTCTTCACGCTATTTTCTTAGTTCGTCCGCCTACATTGCTACAGCCGCCGACCAAACTTCCTTTATGCACCGAGTGGACCAGCTTGAGCTTTCAAATTTAAGGCCCGAAAGCTTACTCCCGTCATCGAGCAGTTATTCTCCAGATCTGGAAAGCCTTTACCAAACGCATTGCCACTTTTTTCAAGCTCATGACGCAGAAGAAATGCAACTCAGTCCAGTTACTGACAGGTCCAACGAAACGTATCATAATGGACATGACAGCTTTGTATGTCCCAAAGATGAATATTCCCACAAGTCAGCTCGTTTAGCTTGCAGCGAAGTTTCATCTCTCAGCAGCGAGGATTTTAGCTCAAGCTCTGGGGTTGAAGACATGAACAAATATCACGAGGACTCTGATAGTGACCGTACATCCGATACCGTCAATCACGAATCTACGTCGTATGCTGGAGAAAAGAAGAAAGCAAAGGTTCGATCGAAAGCCAAAAATAACGGAGCTGGTAAATTCACTGACACTAAGATTGGTCACCTGACAAAGTGGTTCCTTGAAAACCGGTTGAAGCCTTATCCATCGTAAGAGAAGTCGCTTTGATGTATTTGTTTCGTTTTCTCATGATAGTTTTTGTTACAGAACTCAAACAAAAGCGCAACTGGCAAAGACCTTGAAACTTAGCTATAGCCAGATATGTGATTGGTTTACGAACAAGAGAAAGCGGCACTGGTACATTTTTATAACTTTTTCTATGTCAAAGTTTTTTTTTTTAATTTATACAATATTTATATTTGCAGGACTCCAGTTTTTAAGCACGGTGCACGGCCTCCAAGGTAAAATTTCTCTATACAATGAAAGAATATTTGAATAAAATAAAACTCAGGAAAGAAATTTCATTGTTTTTCGCTACTCTTTAGGGATGATTTTGAGAGTATGTTGATTACCGAAAACCCCGATACAAATGCTTTCTTACTCAGACAGCAGTTTTCCGACCTCCTAAAAGTTAGTCAAAAGCGCACCCCCGTTGCTCGCAAGGCCAAGAAATTATCCGACAACAAGCAAGAAAGCTGTGCTACCCAAACTGTCGGGCGAGATCGACTTGTTCGACTTACCAAAGTTGAAGCCCTGCAACGTATATCTATGCTGCATAAAGATATGGATGAAGCTGATGAAATTGCTGGCAGTAGCTCCGATTTTGATTTTGATGAATCTAGCCCTTCACGTGGTCTCAAGCGATCCTCTCCCTCGGTATACCTTCATTAATTTTTTACAAAGTGCACTGTTGTATACTATCTAAATGCTCATACTTTTTTTAATTCTCAGCCGTGTATGGACTTTCATGTTAATAAAAAGGGAAAAAGTATGGCTTCCAATTATACTCCCACGGTATCTATCCCGGCTCAGCATTCATTAGCTAAGTTTGATAGTTTCAAAATTTTTGATGACAATTTTGATGATGCAATTTGGGGAAGTAATAAAGATTCTCAGTGGTAAGTTATGAATTTTCTTCACTGCATCTGTAACTCAACTTTTAAACATATTTTTTTTCTGTTTAGGCCATCTAGCAAGGGCTTCGCCGTTATGTAAAGTGCCGTCAACATGTATTGGTTGAATTTGTTTTAGTTGTAGTAACTGCGGAATAGTGAAAATGCATCTTTTAAGATTTTGTGTATGTTGAGATCTCTTAAGCGTTGAAGGTGTGCATATTTTTTGGTGTTGGTCTTGCATTACTATGCAGACAATCGTAATTTAGATGATATGAAATGATTTCTTTATTGTCTCGTCTTTTTGCTATCTAACTATTCTTTTACTTCATTTCCTGGCATTTTAAATATGCGTATAGTCTCTACGCTAAATAAACTTAGAGCAAAAATTATCACCAATGAATAATACACTGCAAATTATATATGTACTGAAATTTATATTTCTATATATAAAAGTGATATTGCTGCCAGAAAAAAATAATGTCAGATCACAACTAAACATTAAAAAGTGCTGTCTGATGAAAATGTAGCATAAACTATGATAATAACTTTAAAAAATTAACCTTCTCATAAATTAATGTGAAATATAATATATTTACAAATAAAATTATTTTGAACTAAAATATCAAAACATAATTTTGTTCATTCATTTTGCACTAAGGTAAATGTCGTTACATATCTTCTCAAATAAAATTCTCAATGAATTATAAATAATTACTGCCGAAACAACTGCTTTTAAGGCTAGCGTAAATATACATTTAAATATATCATTTTTAATCATGACAAAATAAATTGTTCAGAAAAATAAAAGATAAATTTGAAATTGAGCAAATAACATGTATTAACACTTTTGGAATCATTTTTTAGCCACAAAAACTGTAGTGTACTCTAATTTAATTTCACACCTAAGAATTTAGTTAAATATCAGCAAACAAACTATCAAAGTTGCACTTCTTCGTTGTTTCTGTGTCTTGAAGATGTAAAATACAAAAGTAAAAGTAGAAAAGCATAGTGTCTTTGCAAGAAAATGCAAAAATCTCCTAACTCCATAAAAAATTTCATCTCTACATTAAAAGGTATTATGAATATAACGAAAACTAACAATTATTTTCCTGCTTCAAAAACTGTTGGAGATGGTGGTCCATCTTATATAATTTATCTCCATTTAAAATCAGCAGTCTTGCAAAAAAATGCAGAAACAGGTGAGATATAGCAAAAGTTATTTTTCATGTAGTTCAAACAATGTTTTACTATGGTTCCAAAATAAATGTAAACATATTCTGCAGTTAGAAACGGAATAAGTGGCTTCTTCTAACTCAATGGTTGCAATTGTAATTAAATAAGCCTTCATAAAGATGCATCAAGTTATTTCAAAAAATGAATACTTTTTTTATTGATTTCTTTCTTTATTTTCTTTTTTTCTTATTTTTAAGTTTTAGTATATTATACTGAAAAGTAAAAACATGCCCTGCCAGTTAAATTTGAAGATTTTAAAACTGATTTCACTCACATTGGTCAAAATACATGTATCAACGAATTCATGATTTCATATTAAATTGTTAGTTCTATCAATTTATGCAATCGAAACTGAAATGAATTGGTGTTGGTAGTTTTTTTAAGGGAAAATTTTTCTAGTTGACATTGCAGCCATTCTTTTTTGTTTACAGCATAATCTCAATTTACATTTATGTATTTTGTGTACAAGTCAGCTACAAATATCTCTAAGTCAGTCATATCTGGGCCATCTCCGAATCATCAACAGAAAGTATTGGTTGTGTTCAACTTTTGTCTAATTCTCTTTCCAAATATTTGATGTTTGAATTTTCAATTGGTCATCTCCACTTTGCCTTCAAATCAAATTTAAGTTGTTTCCATATTGTCAATTACTAATCCTTAAATTATACATAAAATACCTCTGAACTGCAAATTGTCAGAGTCATTTGAGTTGTCTCTGTAGTGTAACAGTACCAAATTGTCTCCAATGATATTTAATAAAACGTAGTATGCTGAAATAGTACTGAATTGTTCACGTTGCTAAATAGTTTTGAGAACTGTAAAAAAATCAGATGTCTGCAATATTAACTATAAAATTTTTTAGTTACTAGCATATATTTGATGGTAAAATTCATGAGTTTGTTGTACTTTCTGATGAAATTCAAGATCTTTCATATGAAATTATTTGATGCAATACAGCAAGTATCCAAATAAAAGAGAATCACTCAACTTAAAGCTACTCAGTTTTGAAAATTGCTCTTCCATATAATCTTCTGTGTCAGAATATCTGCAGCTTGAACTGCATCTACAATACCACATCTAGTTCAGTCCAAAAACTAGATAGGTATTGCTGATAAATAGGGGGCTGGATAGAATTTCAGTAATAATTGCGCATGCCACTGGCTGGAAGTCAACTTACTATTATTATTTGAAAATCATGCATCTCTAGATTTGGCAACTATAAAAGTAATTAATTCTATTTAGACAAAAATATTTTAATGGGATATTTATTATTTTTATGATGATGCAAGATAATGTGCATTGCATTATGAAATATTCTAAAATTTATTATTTTTATGATGATGCAAGATAATGTGCATTGCATTATGAAATATTCTAAAATTTATTATTTTTATGATG